>VCRD01001513.1:45836-80499 GCA_006783055.1 Trinorchestia longiramus | reverse complement strand
GACCTCTAAAATGTAACTAACTAGAGATCAAAAAATTTTCATTGTCTTAGAATTTAAAGCAACTGAAAGCTGTGAACAAGTTCGAAGAGCTTTTAACGAAAAGTTCCCTTAAAGAAACTCCCGCGATATGAGAACGGTTTATCAAACAGTGAGGAAATTTAATGAGCATAGAAGTATTGTGAACAGAAACAAAGGAAATTCAGGAAGAAGAATAACACAAATAACTAAAAATAGTATTGCAATTGTGCGACAATTGATTACAGAAAATCCCGAACCTCTGTAAGGCGTAACGAAAGCGGTCTTACAAAGACAACATTCCAAAGAATTTAAAAAAAGATATTCGTGTTCATCCGTACAACATGCAAATAAAACATCAGTTACTGCCCCTAACTACGCAAAGCGAAGAGCGTATTGCAATTGGATTACTGCACAAGAACCAAGGTTCATCGAAAGATTAGTAGTCACTGATGAGGCTGCATTTTCAATGAATGGAAATGTTAATACTCAAAATATAAGGTTTTAGTCTATTAATCCACCCGAAGAAACTATTTTTGAAAAAAAGCATACGAAGAGAAGTATGACAGGAATTGAAGGATGATCGAGCAATGATTTGGAGAGCAGTAGCCGCTAAGGTGAATCAAGGTAATACTTGCCTTGAGAGGGGCGGCCGTCATGTTGAAGGATACTAAATGTTGAGTTCTATTTCATTAATTAAAGTTCACTTCCTGTTTTATTGTTAGAATTTTGTTTTGTTATTTGGAAAGCTGGAAATAAAGAAAAATATCAATAATGTTATTTCAATGATTCCATGTCACAAAGCGTGTTCTTCCCCTGTTCATTCAACTTCCTACTGTGTAGTAGATATTCTGTAGATATTAACAATTTCATTTTATCTAAAAAAACAAAAAAGTTCAATAACATGAAACAAACAGACTGAAAAAAGCTCAATTTGAGCTGGAGGTATAATTTATACAATAATAGGGGCCCATTTTGTGAGACACTCTGTATAGCTTCAATTTAACATCAGTGTAGCACATTCTTGGAAATTTGGAAATTTTCAGAACAAATATAATCAGGGAAATGAACTTCATTGAGCCCTTAGTTATATGCAAAGTGTAACTATTTGTAGTCTTATACAAGGTATAGCAACATAATTTCCGATTTTTCGAAGCAAAGTGCTTTAAAAAGAAAGTTATGTTGTTGCACTCTGTAGAAGATTTTCCAAGTATAAGTAACTGTTCAGTATTTTACAATGGATTTTACGTACCTGAAACACGAGCGACGCTGCAGCAAAACCAGCAGCCGTTTCTCCGGCCAATTCAGAACCTGAACATTAGACAAAAATGTGATCTTCCCGAACAGCCGCCGTTCCCTCGCTGGATTGTCAAATGGTTCAGTCAACCTCAAGTGTACATAAGTGCAATGCAGGCGCAATTAGCTGAGACCATCATCCGCATACGTCACCTTAGTCCCGTCACTCCACACCCAAGTCAAATTTTATATCAGCCTGTAGTTAGATTTTTAACCCATTAATTAGATTAGTTGTAAATAAATAGTTTGTTTGAACACTAAAATTATATATTTTTCATCCAAAAACGTCAGAAATTAAGTACATATCATAAATCAAATCACATCCCAGAGAAACCTTATGTAGAAAGATACTTATGCATATAACATCAGATTTCCTACCCCAGCAGAAACACAACAGTCACAACTATTGCACAAGTTTTACGAAGGTAAACTTCAACTTGATTTCAATTGCTAAATTACTGAATCCCTCTATGGTGAAGTCGGAATGAGTTGCATAAACAAGTGAGTTTTGGACCAGGAGAAATAATTTTGTGCAAATATATTGTATGTTATAAGATACAAGTTCTTGCAAAACGTCCATATATTCACTTTAAATATTAACTATCACAATTTTCACTGAGCGTAAATTTTCAGTCCCCCTACCTAGACTTCATCTTTGTAATCGTTGTTATCGTACTCTTCACTGTAACTTTTCTTTGCTGAAACATATCCTCACAGTAATGAGATGTATTTGTACGTCGAGTTATGCATTCTTGGGAAATGAGTCTTTTCTACTCAAGGCTAGAAATTGCACCAAAATTTAATTTCATTAGTGTTTTGGATGAAGAAAATGATTAGTTTGTACATCCATTTAGATGCTGGGTTTAGATAGTTGTCAAATAAAATGTAATTTTTACATTCATTTTTTAAGGTCTGAATTATTGAGCCACCTGAACGATCCAATTATCGAATCAAGAATAGGGCTTCGCTTTTAAAAGAAAGTTCATTAAGGAGAACTATTTGAACTTCGTTGTTGTATTTTCATGGTTTTTCAATAAAAATGAAATGATTTTATTTCAAGGCAAGTTGAAGCTTTTGAATGGAAATTATGAGCCATCTCACCCGGAGCTTCAGTATCGATCTTCCACGACGGCCGCTCCATAGGCATCTCCTCAGGCCTGCCCCACCAAGCGTGGTCCAGGTAACCGTCTCCAACCTGACGAGGATTTCAGTTTAACACTATTTCCCAACAGAAATAATACAAGTAGGTATTTTCTAGCAATGTCAAAGCAGTATTTCCCAAAGGAACTGTAGTTTGTTAGCATTTCCCTACGAAACTGGTGCACGCTAGCATTAAAGAACGAAAATGGTGAAAGTTAGCATTCTTCAACGAGAATGGTGCAAGTAAGCATTTTCCAACGAGAATGGTGCAAGCAAGCATTTTCCAGCGAGAATGGCGCAAATTAGCATTTTCATTTTACCAGCAAAAGCAAGTCAGCATTTTACAGTAAAAACTAGCCAAGAAATGTTCTTAATAAAATGAATAAAACGGTGCAAAATAAAAGACTGCAAAGTTTACCAATTTGTTGAAACGTTTTTCTGATGAATACATTCGATTTATGATCAGGGTCTTCTCGAACGAAGCTCGAAAATTTTATGCATTTTCCTAGTAGCATTCAGTGTCCATTCAGGCTTATGCAGTGAATCATCAAGTTTTGGTTGTCCTCTCTCTCATAATTAAACCAATTTCACTCACTTGCCCCCAGAGCGTCATCGGCTCGCTGTGGCACTTCAAAAAATAGTCCACTGTCCATCGGATTGCAGTTTCGACGTGTTCCACTTGTCCTACCAAAGTAAGAATAGTTAGTGTAACTGAATTCTAAAAACTCCATTTTAGACTCAGAAATATTCAAAAGGGAGCGTATGTCACTAAAACTAAGTGAAGCTAAGCGTTCGGCAAAACAGCCACCGTAGTCGAGTCGTCTGCGGCCCGTGTTCTGTATCGGGTCTCTGCTTGTGCAGAAAGACTGCGGGTTCGAAACCCGGCAATGAATACGAGCTGTTTCTCGTTTCACGCCGTGAGCTCGCCCTTATCGGTAAGCCCTCAACTCCCCGCCCATGGACACATCCCAGGATCGTCGCATGGAGCTCACAATCATCCTTACTCTAACAATGTTAACCTTAAGAATTTGAAAAACCAATGTACTAAATGTCTATGTACTGTGTACTTGATTGGAAATAAAGATTGTTTGTTTGTTTGTTTGTTTGTTTGTTTTGTTCGGCAAAACAGCCAAAAAGAATACCTGCAGCTTCGTAACCCTCGCGGTAAGACAACAGGCCCCATGACAGTGTGGTCATCACGAAGGCCATTGGGAAGTTGAACTTGACGTGGTCACCCGCTGTGCAAAAAAGGACCGGTTGAGAAAGCTTCCAGTACCACAAGAAATAATCGATACACCAAATTTCAAACTGTAATAACAAAGAATGTTGTGCCTATTTTTGACATCAGTTTAAATTTGAAGCTTCATTGTTCAAATTTGAAATCTCAACATATCTGAATTAAAATGAGAGAACCCATTATCGATGTATAAACTTGACCAAAATTAATTTTAGAATCTATTTGTTCCTCTTTTAACATGGCGTATATTTGCCTACTCTCATAAATAAAAGCTATTAAAATCATTAAATGCAAGTTTGCTGTTTCAAGGGAAGTCAAACAGTAGAAGCTCAAAAGCTGATGTAACAAGAGATGCCACTCCGTTTTTAAATTAAACTATTGAATCATACTGTAGAAATACCATGCTGTTCACGAAAAATATAATTTTCTCTCCTCAAACAATGTGAAACATGTTTCACAGTTTCACTTCTACACATATTTCTTCAACTCAAAGTCGTAGATGACCAAATTTTTGCAGATTTAGTCTATAGTTATACCTGTACAGTTTCTCGCAATCCTGTCGAGCGTGGATGGGCGTGCAACATTCAATCTAAATGCGTGGCCAGTAACAGAGATCATCCTCAGCCTCACCGTCATAATACCCGCCCGTGAGGTTGAGTCCGTTGTCCTGGCCGTCGGAGAGGGCGGAGTCCCGCCGCCAAGTGACACGTTGGTCTGGAGGCAGCACTCCAGAGCGTTGGGCTTCGTAGAACAAGAAGCTCATGCACAGCACCTGAAACAGTTATTATTATTATTATATTCCTGGTTCAACCACCGCAGCCACAAGCACCTGACACAATAATACTCGCGTTTATGGTTGGGGCAAAGTCTGATGTAGGCACAGAATATTTCTCACATGAATACAGGATGGTGACTTGCAGTGACTGCCTGTTTAGTTTTGAAGAATGCGTTCTGAACACCTAAGAGTCATGCTGGTTATCCATCTGGAGTCCTACATCGTACATGATTCGTGTAAAGTGAAGAATAATTTTGTTTATAAAATTACGATTTTAACCCTTTAGCGACCAATTTCTTTTTCTAGTTTCTACGTTTAAGCTCACAAAGACCGTCTGTACACTGATGCAATGAAGCACGCTGAGAGCCAGGCAACCAAAAGAACGACGCTGTAACATGCCACCGTGTTCAACCCTAGTAGCAACCTCATATTGCTCACTGTTTAATTATTAGAACAATTCTCCCAAAGACCGTAAAAGAGGACCGTATGGTCCTTTCCGTCGCTAAAGGGTTAATTTAATTTTGGAAGGCCTTTTGGACTACATTAATATCTTGCAATGATACCTAGTTTTTCCAGACTCACGTTTCCTCAATAATTCATTTGATAGAATGTGCTTTGTCAAGACTAGCGAATCCACTCTCAGCAGCTGGGTATGCTAAGGGATTTTGTATGTTATATAATACCTAAAATAAGGAGGTCATTATACAATAAAGATGCTAATGTTATATACTAGAATGTCAGAGAAAAATATGGTTTAATATAATATGCTGATTATAGGTCGGGTTGGGTCATGGTTGATAAGATACGTCCGCTAACCTTGAGAAAATCTGGAAGAATTACTGATAATTAAAACAAAAGACCAGACCCACTCTATAAAAAATTATGTAAATTCAGCCTTTGCGAATGATTTCCTATTTCTGAGCATCCAAGCAACTATGTCGATTAATGAAACTTGCATTGCATGAATAATTATTGTAGAACTGTCAGGTTCAAAACTAAAATTTAGTGGCAGAGTGGGTCTATAACGCTAAACTAAAAATTAAGGTATAAATATTAAGTGATGTTCCAGAATCTCTTAAATAATTACATCATCCATCTATTCATATCGAAATATTTAAAGTTTTTCATAAAAAACTATATTTTACCTCACTATTCTTCCCCGACACCTTACCTGTTTTGAACTCGGATGGTAAACTCAATTCCTACGAAATTGCTGTCCCGAAATCTAAAACTTAACTTAATCGTGCATAAGCCCATGTAAGTTTGGTGCAAGGTGGAATTATGGCTTGCAAATTGCCATGAAATGGACGACTTTGCACATTTTTCCTCGTAAATTCTCCCCTCAGGTATACTGACTAGTTCATTTTTACTATAAACTGCGCGTAAGATTCTGACCTCCTTGTAGTCGTAGCGGCCTGCACCCGTGGACGGGCATCCAGGTCCAGCTGCCTGCACCAACACACCTGCGCAGCACACCAGTAAATGCAGAGTGCAGCAACATAACTTCCTTTCTTCAAAGCGCTTTGCTTTGAAGCAAGGAAGTTATGTTGCCACACTCTGTATTTACATTACTGCCCAGAGTATAGGCAACTCGTGCTATTCTTAGCCCTTAGGGCTTAGAAGCTTGGGATTAGAACTGAGAGTACGTATATAGAAAACTCATTCCTCTACTAAATGGTAGCTTGCTTAGAAGCATTGGATAGTGGTTAAGGAACTGATACACTCTTATACAGCTGCGTAATCCCTAGGGGATACAATTTTTTCGCATTATGAGCATTCTTCTATAGCAAGCCGCGTTTCAGTAAACTTCGCTTTCCCTGTGGCTTATAATTAGGTTGACGTCCTAATCTAAACTTGTAGACTAAGGTCGGTCACTGCAGTGATTCTTAACACGTTGCCTCCGATTGCCTGACCGGTGTAAATCTTCACTTTGTACGCATAGTCACTAGAAGGATCTGAAAAAATTACGAAACCTAACCTAAGTGCTACACATACGTACCACCTCGGAGTCAACGTGTTAAAACTTCTTCCAGACTGGGTACAAGAATCGTTGAGTTCATCATACTTAACACGTTGCCTGCGATTGCCTAGCTGGTGCAAATCTTTACTTTGTACACACAGTCACTAGAAAGCCTTGAAAAAATTATAGAACCTAACCTGAGTGACCCACCGGCGGGTCGTATCGCACTCAACGTGTTAAGTCCGATTTCAAAATGCTACGCTTTAGAATTATGTTAACCGGGTACGTCAGGCAGATGAACTCCTCGGTGCGGCAACATAATTTCCTCTTTTTTGAAAGCAACTTCCTTTGAAAAAAGGAAGTTATAGTTGTCACACCCTGTAAAAGAATATATTAATGAACTCGAATATTTTGCGCTCATTTAACTTTTCCCTCCTAATCATGTTAAGGTATTTTTTCTAAATGCAAAGTCATACATCTATTTTTCACTTCACGAATTGGTATGGAACAAATAGCATTTTTAAACAAATTCAATTAGACGCAAATAACTTAATTAGGAAAAAAATTATTTTCTTTACATATGTTCATTTCAAAACAGTTGATAGGTGCTGTACGTATTTTAATTGGTATCCTCTCACTTAGTCTTGATATTTTACTTACGTATGATTAAACCCAATAAAGTCAGTCCCTTGAAACGCAGTCCGTTGTCGTCTAATGGGGCATTGAAGTCATGAGGTTTATCATATCAATTTCACCATGGAAAACAGAACAACAAAACTTCTCGATCCTCGATGCAAATGTTTATTTCCGTCTAGTTCAGGAAGAGCTTGTTGACTGCATAAGTCACTCACCTGCAGCCAGCAGCAGTAGAGCAATCACAGCTGTCCTCGCCATCGTCACATGTATCTCTGAAGACCAAAATTGTCTTCCACTTCGTATATGATGGCAATCATCGATGCAATCAGTGTCACACCTAACATTCTCATACAAACTATCCTGTTTGCCGTCTTTCCCTGTAACTCAGGTAGAGTACCACAAATATTGTACGTGTATGATAGATATACCTGTATGAAGAGATCATTGAATAATATTACATGGGATAGAATATTAGGCACCTCGGTTAAAAAGTAAAAGAAATGAATGACTCGTAAATGTAAAAATTCTGTCATAACTGAGAATTTTCATTTCACCTAAAATTTTGAGTCATAAAAATTAAGGAAGCTTGTCACCTGTCCATCATCAATATTATGGTGGCTCAGTTTTATCAAAATAATTTTACGAAAATTTGGATGCCCATATATTCTGCCTACATCAGCGAGGGAAAAAATTCTTGCACACGTGATTGTAATTACAAAGTTTATAGATTAATTTTTGTTTCTGTAGGAAACTTGTAAATGAGAAATATACTGATCTACTGTAGTGACCAACGCTGATTAAAAATGAACATTTTTCATCGAAAACTTGTTACATTTTTTTAACTTTAGAAAGGCAGGACCAAAGGATAATAATGTTTGTTTATTTTTAACGAAGATACTTTCTATGGAATATGCATTCAGCATTGCTTGCGTTTTTGGATCTGAGACGAAAGAGCAAATGACATTTAATGCTTTACCGAGGAAAAACAACCATTAATTATTTGTATTGGTAACAATTTAATCCTCATTTTCAATAATATTCTCTACACAATGTAGATGCACATGACTTCGGCGTCACCCAAGTGAGAGTTGACACATGCGGTAGCCACGTGCATTTTCCCACGGATTGCTTTTATCACAAGTGCCTTCGAAGAGATTTTCCTCACGTGACCGAAATAAAAAGAATACAAGAAAATTTTGTTTGTGCTGTTGTGTAACTGTATTAAGTGGTGAATGCAATCAACATCTCTGAAAACTTTCAAATCTTGTGAAGAAGTGACCCACAGAACAGAACTAAGCGGAGTGACATCGAATGAAAGGTCAAATGGAACGCTCAAGCTTTCTATGTTGTAATTCTTTTTACTACAGCTATTTTGTGGTGCTGAGCTTGACCCTTTCGAAACTACTTAAAAATATGAGAACTATTGTCGAAATCCTGATGTTATGAAGTTTCCAGACGCCCCTGGAAATTTTCCTGAGAAACTCAAACTAATAAATTTAAATTTTTGTCCAATTGAATGTATGTTCTGTGTAACACAAAAATTTTCCGGTCGAGAAAAAATGTCTTAAATCAGTTCAGTAACATCCCTGTTAACAAAGTGATCTAGTGACCAACGCTGAATAAAAAGGAACATTTTTCATCGAAAACTTGTTATATTTTCTTAACTTTAGAAAGGCAGGACCAAAGGATAACAATGTTTGTTTATTTTTAACGAAGATAGTTTTTATGAAATATGCATTCAGCATTGCTTGCGTTTTTGGATCTGAGACGAAAGAGGAAATGACATTTAATGCTTTACCAAGGAAAAACAACCATTAATTATATGTATTGGTACTTAATACCAATACCAATTCACGAGCATAGTTTGGGTTGTGGGAGAGCAGATCCGCGGTCTATGCGATTAGGGAAAGGAGTTAGAATGACCGCGCTGGGTTCCGTTAAATAGAATAAGTTTATGTTCAGTGGCTGACTTTTCGCACCCCACGGAGTTGGATGAACGCATGGATGAATGGATGGGTGGATGGACTTATAGTTGGATAGATCGATCGATAGGTTGAGTGAAGGAGATTGAATAACGGAGATGAAATCACGGTACAATAGTTTTCGTTTCGTGGAATGCGTTCCTGATTATATGCAGATACAACCAACGAGTGATTTTCTCCACAGGATTACGATGTCTGCAGTGGAGATGAACCACAATCCCTTTCACTAGTGTGGGGATGAAGTTGCTCCACCGTCAACCCAGAGAACAGCCGATGTCGTGGAGCTCGTACACAGTACCAAGTCTCCGAGTTTTCTCGATTAAAATGTTATGAAAAAACCAAACTAGACAATAGCGCTGCGATTAAAAAAAGCTATCTATCTCCAAAACATTTGGATTTCTGATTAGTATGAGTCACAACATCACGCGCTTTGTTGGCAAGCGCGGAATGTTTCAATTTACAATTGAAATTTGCCAGCAGAATAGGGTTGAAATAGAGAATGCAGTTTGATACCGCACTCAACAGTGTTTGACATGGATAGTAATAAATTACTTGCCTCGATCGAAAAAAAGGAAAAGATGGAGTACAATTTCATTTTTTGAGGTTAAAAATTTACAGAACCTTTGAATTACAGAACCTAGCCTGTGTGACCCACCGGTGGGTCACTTCGCACTTAACGTGTTAAAAACCAATGCTGTTATATTTCTTATGTACTAACTTTATCGGAAACATACGTTTTTGTTTGTTTTGTTGTTTTGTTCTTATGGAAATTTTGAGGCCCATAAATATGTCAAAGTGAAGACAACTGATGTTTGTCCATCGAATCATGTAATCATTTTAGGCTACTGACTTAGTGTAAGATCCAAAATTGAGAAGAAACTGACTACTAAGGTCAAACTGCTCTGTGGACCTCAGGCTCAAGATAGTTATAAGTTCCAGAGTTGCCTGGAACCACAGAAGGTGAAAAATGGCTGCTGAGCTTTGAACTGCGAATTAAACCATATGTGAGGTGAATGTTCTCTCAGCACGAGCACTCGTTAATAGTACTTAACTTAACATGGCTTTGAGACCGTTTAGGTCTTTGGCCTCCGTTAAGCACAGACATCAACACAACGGACTATTCTGTGTGGTCCATCGTGTAGACAAGTTGTTGTGATCAAATTTGTCAGTTGAGGCCCTGAATATCTTAAAAACGAGAATAAATTAAAATTCCCGTGAAAATTGAGCTTTTAGGAGAACCAGATAAACCTGACTTCAAACTGTCATTACATTATTGATTCATAATTTATCTATGAATGTCTGTTCGTCTTCAAGTATGGAATAATTTTTTTAGATTAAAATAAAATCCTTTTATATTCAACTCAAACCTATCATTTAAATATTTTTTACCAGCATTTCGATTTGCCGAAAAAGTTGTTTAAAACAGTCATACATGAAGAATTTGAATAAAAACTTGAAAGGATCTGTTGAGTTCAGTTTGCTTCAGGATTGAAGAGGTGACTCCAAAATACAAAAAACCATTATTTTCAAGAAATCTTTTCCCAATGATTGCTGGAGTACATTTTTCTTAGTGAATCCAAGGACGTGCTTTGTACATCAATATATTGTTACAGGAATGATGCGTGGGCTAGAATTCTGCTGAAGCTAATATGAACCTCTAAACAATGTATCACTGTTCATATTCATAGACGTTAGGTTCTGTCGTAGAATAAACTGTGAAATTCACTTGACTGTGAATTTTCTCGCAGCACCGTCAGACGCGATTAATTTCCACCCTAAATGAACCTTTGGTTCATTTGAATCTTTGGTTCAACTTTGTTTCAAATTTACCGATTTTCTAAACTAACGCTGTGATTATAAGTTCCAATACGATGCATTTGACCGTAACTTCCTTAGTAGTCATTTGTGCATAAAAAAAATTTGTTATGACTGATTAACATTTTTACTTCTTCACTTTCAGCACACTATTTTCAAAATTTATTAAATCTTGAACCCAAACAAATACATAATCATAAATTATCAGCGATAGATTGCAAAAGAGGGTGAATGAAAATCTTGTAAATACATGGACCATTTAATAATTGGTTTGTTGTTTCATCTCGTCATTTCAGTTCGTTCACTTTCCAACTCTGAAACTATATCAGTTTAACATTTAAACTACTAGGTAATTCTTCAGGCTGTTGTAATTGTATACACGAATATTAAACGTTGAATTGCATCTTATGAGTTGAGGATGACCATCTTGGCGAGAGCGCCTGAGAGAGCAGCGTTGTAGTCGCATGCGACTTCATTGTGCATGTAGTCCATGCGCTCGTCCGTGTAGCCGTCGTCCTGCAACCAAAAATACAGCTGTGAAATATCCTTCACAGCAATAATGTAATAAGTATTTGCGTATTAACAAATATATAGATGTTAGGCCAGTAACCATCCTCGAAAATTGATTCCTTGTACGCGTCCGTACAACTGTGGTCTTACAGTAATAAATGTAACTTTTAAATTCATGATATGATTTAACTGATTACTGAATTTACTTTAGTTTTACTTCAATAACAAAAAAATCGGCAAAAGCCATACGAAAAGTGTAATGCTTTATATTTTGACGAGGAGCGTTTGAAAATCTGTAGTAGAATTGGAATCAAATCTTCGTAAAATTAGGCATAGAAATGTAACTCAAGACATTATCGTTCCCTCTCAGAAGTTAGAGTTTATAGTTTATTCTCACAGTGAAGCGAAGTATTATCAGCTTGCGTATTACTTTGGGCAAGGCTAACAGTACCGATTATTTTCATCACGTATTGTGCAGCAAAATAAAAGTTCAACAGTTATATTTTACTAGCTATTCTTGGCTTATTATTCGCTTCCACTCTAAGTGATGAGTTGAAATAAAAGCACTGTCATTCAGTTCCGCTTAGATATCTGTTTGGCTTATAGCATTCTAAATTATAATTTTCTGGTTTAAATATTATCTTTATATTTTGGTTTAATCTCGTTTAATTCAAACCTTGTCTTACGTAGTAAATTGCATCGATATTTCCATGAGGACAATCTAAAAGCAAAAGAACATGAAAAAGAAACGGATAAACAATATCTCATAAATAGTGATAGGACTTTACTGAAGCTCACCACATCTGGACCCCCAACCATAGCACCGTAGAGCACTTGTGGGTTTGGTCCTGGTTGATTTTGAGCCCAGTCAGTTTCACAAGGTTCAGGCAAGTCCGGGCATGAGCTGGAAAAAAGGAAGTGGGATTAACATGACGGTCATGGAGTATTTTTTCTGCTCTGCTGCATAGGATTAAAAAAATATTCTTTCTGGAAAATAATGGAGGGCTTGAATTTTTAATGAAAAAATAATGGCCCAGTGTTGCATTCAAATTTTAACAAAATTGTAAACCAAATTTCATTCACATTCCTTTGCTAAAAATTATTTTCTAGTATAAATTGCAAAGTGCATAGAATTCTATCTTAAAAGGCCACGAACCAGAGATGTAAACCCATCTAGCCTGTTTGACTTAGAGCTAAACCATCATTGATGTCTATCTTTTCAATATGTTATTGCAGATCTGGGGCAAAAAAACTAGGTGAATTAGGGCTCTGACAATGACTACCCATGCTTTAAACCTCGGGGAAAAACCGCTTGGTATAGTAACAAAACAACTCATAACATCCAATGTTTCTTGTTATACGCATTCTGGTTAGAATACAAATGGTAGATCTCGACATAGGAAGGATATTTTCAAGCCTTGTTACTTGCTGTTGAATTGGAAGCCACTAACCACGTCGTTATTTATAAGGTCCCTGCGATTGGTGCTAGTCAGTAATGCATTTTTGGATGCTTGAGGACAGGTCGGTTAAAATCAGTACTACAAAAAAGGCATTTAAACATCCCCTCAAGCATATTACCTTTAAATTATTCCCTATTCGTGATGTTAATTGTCTAAAATTAGCAGCGTAAGGAAAATACTTGAATAAAAAACAATTGTTTCGAAAAGCTCGAAGAATTTTAAGGACATGAAACTTATGCTACCAATGGAAAAATAGCTTGTTTGAAGACTCTAAAACACGGTAGGAAAAATAACATATACGCTACCTGGCTCTGTGGTGAGGTCGCTCAGGCGGGTCCACCCCGAAACCAACCATGTAAGAATGCCCGACGGAGCCCAAAGCATAGTTCAGCTGCTGCACCGCCCAGTCGCGGTTGATGTCTTCGTCGATGCCGAGATCCGAACCCTGACCCAATTGCAAAGAATAATTTTTCCACAAATGACAATAAAAATTAGTTTCTATTGTGATTAAAATATATTTATCAAGGCATACATTAACCCAGTCACCCTAAGAAAATTCACTAGGTATATTACCTTCAACAGGTTAATTATTCTCGTGCCCACGCATAGGCCATGCATTTTACCTTAAACGCGATGAAAGCGACGTTAACGGCGTGTCTGAGGGAGCCCCAGGGGTCGAGGAAGAACATGCCACCAGGCGTGTGCTCGCGGCTTCTCATGCTCTCCAAGAAGTAGCGCACAGCTTCGCTGTACTCAGGGTCCGTGAACTCCTCTGCGTACAGAATCTGAACAAGATTCTTAGGTTACTATCAAAAAATTCTGGGAGTCTGTATCAATGTGAGTGTATCGAAGAGAACCTATAAACAAAAGAATTTTAACTTGGAATAGTCCAGTGTTTTTGGACGAGCTTCAAGGGACAGCTACAGACGCATGTTCTCGTTGTGGTATTGCTTCTAGCGTGTAAAATGATTGCTGTGACAAGTAAAAGTCACTAAAAGCTGAAAAGTTCTTAGTTGATGTTCTTGATCAATGTAATTAGCATGGAATCATTGCCTTTTTCCAAAGGTTTCCAAAGAGTGTTTACCACATCTGTCCAAACTGGGACTGTAAAATTTCCATTAAAAACTCACATTAGTATTTATACGACGCAAAAAGGTCCGTGCGCGAAAAGTATTATTGTTATCATATATACATTTACCAGTTCCTTTGTGTGCACAACACTACGGGGTTAAATACAGGATGGTGCATAACTACCACGCCCTTTTAGAAAATTATTAACAAAAAACTCCGAACGATAAAGAGATTGAAATAATTGTAAACGATAGAGAAGATTTCAAAGTTTAATTGATAATTAAGTATTGAATTATTAAACGGGGTGTTACTTATGCATCACCCTGTATAACAAGCTACCCCACCTGAGCCCCCGCGAACTTGTTGTCCCAACTGAAGCCGTAACCGTTGTAGTGAACGTCGAACTCAGTCCAGTACTCCTTAGCCTTCGTAGCGTAGTCCTCCTCGCCCGTGGCTTTGTACAGCCACATCGAGCCCCACGCCAGCTCATCGCCGAATCCATTGAAAGACCTGAAGACCATGCGTCATAATATAAGTGTGATCAATGCAATCTACACAGCATCTACGTTTCTTACGTTTGCCTGTTTAATGAAATACATCAAAGCATTACCAAGCCTAGTTTAGATTTAGAGAATCGTGCAGCTCACTCCCTCAAGACAAAGTAATGTAAGTACTATTATAGCTTTGATGGTCTTTACTATGCTTATTTATGATCTCAAGAGCGATAAAGTGCACCTGCTTCTAAGTTTGAGGGACTCGAGCAAATTTACGTTTGATCTTAGGTACCATTAGCATTCTTACTCTTAATATAAACCACTGTAAGTGGGCTTACGTGTGATATAAAGTAACAGGAGTGAACACATCTGAAAAATAATGCTCCTGAAGTATACATAACACTGTGCTAGAGCACCGTTAGCATGCATACATACTTGTGATCTAATGCACAAAAAGAATGCTTACTTGTGACCTAAAGGGACTCTAGAATTCTTTCTTACAATGTAGAGCTCCGTAACTCCGTTTACATGTGAACTTTACTGTCATGAGTATGTTAACTATTTAAAAAAAACACCGTGAGTACATGTACGTATTATTTAAGTTTTGCAAGTATGCTCACTTGTTAATTTTACTACCATAAATATATTTGCTATCACGATAGACCGCGGTGAGAACGCACGCCGCAAATGCCATTAAAGCTTTGCAATTATACTCATTTATACACTCTACTGCCATTAGTATATTTGATGCATTAATAGACAGCACAGAGTAGGGTATATGCTGTTTAAGCCTCATAATCATGTTATTTGTACTGTACGTGAAGTTCACTCACTTGTAGAAGTTCGCGGCGTCAGTGATGGATTCATGATACATGAGGCGATACTGGTCGGCGAAATCGAACAAATTCCTTGCAGCCTCAAGACATGTTGCTGCGTAGTCAGGGTCGTTGTCCTGCGTGTAGAAGTAGAATATAAAAAACAGGTATGTCTATGTTAAAATCATGGGTTCTTTTGCGTAGAATGATCCGAGGAGGCTCTCGAGGAATTATTGTAGATGACCCTGGTACACATGCGGAGAACTCTGGGATGCCTACTGTTGTCAATGCATATGTTTTAGAGGAATTTATATGCCTCAGCAAAGGCTCCAGCCAAAGCTGGCCTAAAAGTCTAAGTTAAGTTGAGCATGTGCAATGTTTAGTTTGTTATCCTACGACTTCTGATTAAGTTTGGTCCTTAAAACTTTCAACACTGAGTCTCCATTCCATCTCCTGAGATTCCATGTCCTCACCTGGAACACCATAGACGCTGCTGTGAGAGCCGCTGCAGTTTCTGCTGCGAGGTCCGAACCTGCATGCGAATGTCCATTGTAATTTTATTCCGGATATTAACTTCAGAAATTAATGGGCAGGAAGGATCATCGTGGTCAGAGCTATGTCACACCCCAGAATAGAAAAACTCAATGCAACAGTAAACGTGTTTAACGTGACAACCTTGACGGCGCATGACAATTTTCGCGAAGGCAAGATTATTTTTGCACAAAGAGAGGCGTGAGCATTTAACATTACTTAAATTCGTACGAATACCTCCAATTTACAGATGCCTTCATATTTGGATTCAGAACAGCTCTGCCGAGGCCTAAGAAATGTATTTGGTATGCCTTAACTGCTACGATATTGTCATCAAACTGCTTTCTGTACAGTAGTAATGTCAAAGCAGAAAACTGAGTCTGCAATAATTGTTTTTAGTTTATTTCGTTACCATCGGCGTGTAATTTGGTTGATGTTCTCAGAATGTAATGAGCTTAATTTTTCCTCCGAAATTATTTGATAAAGATTATAAACGAGGATTTAGGGAATATTTTGATATTGTAATTTCAGAAATTATTATTTTTGCACTGAGTTTTTACACTTTTGCTGTGATTTAGCTCCGATGGTGATGATTTTTTTTTTCGATCAAACACTTATGTTTAAGTTATGAGGATAAATGTTCGTTAATACAGAGACGCTCAAAAACTTTGCGAATCAGAAATTAATTCATGAAATCTAGATGGTACGTGGAAACTCAGGAGAAAGGGCCTGAGAATTTAACAATCGATGTGTCAGATGCAACACGTAGAGTCAATGATCGATGAGAACACAACTTATCGTTGAGAGGATGCAGAAATATTCAGAACATATATATGATAAAAATAACATGTCGAGCTAGAAGTATGAGTATTTATAACCTGAAATAATATTTCAGTCTTTCTTCCTTCAATGCCGACACATTGAGAACTTTTTCGTACCTGGGGCACTGGTGTCAATCTTCATGGACGGTCTTTCCATCGTCATCTCCTCAGGACGTCCCCAGTACGAGTGGTCGACTTGTCCCTCTCCCACCTGGTGGAGGGTAGAACGGTAGCTCTAATGGCATGTACCAAGGACTACTATAAATGGCATGTACCAAGGGCATGTACCAAGGACTACTATAAATGGCATGTACCAAGGACTACTATAAATGACATGTACCAAGGGCATGTACCAAGGACTACTATAAATGGCATGTACCAAGGACTACTATAAATGACATGTACCAAGGGCATGTACCAAGGACTACTATAAATGGCATGTACCAAGGGCATGTACCAAGGACTACTATAAATGGCATGTACCAAGGGCTTGTACCAAGGACTACTTATGGTAGTCCTTGGCATGTACTAATAACTCATTGTTTTTGCTGATTGAATAAAAGTGAGTATTTGAACATGTATAAGAAAAAATACACATATTTATTACTAAAGCGGTGATCACATGATGATCGCCTGTAGAAGTTTAATACTAAAACGTTCAAGTCTTTAGAACAAGCTTCATACTCCTCCAAAATGTGGATGAATTTGTAAATAAATTCATCATGTATGCATGTACAGGTTTGCGGCAACATTACTTCCTTTTTTCATAGAAAGTTCCTTCAAAAAAGGAAGTTATGATGCCGCACCCTGTACAAGGAACCCTGTTTGAAGTCTGACCTGGCCCCACAACAACATGTCGGCAGAATGGGCCTTGAGGAAGTAGTCTGTGCCCCACCTGATGGCAGCTTCAGTATACTCCACCTGGCCTGCAAGTGCAGGAACACTGGTCAGTTCATTGTACACTAAATGATGTGAACTGTGAACATAGACATGTATATTTGATACACGACTGCATGGTCTGTAAAATACTGAAACTAAAAATAAGTTTTGACGGCAACAACGGTAAAAATTCGACTGTGACTGAAGCTATTTATTGTAATTAAGTAAATGCATAAAGGCATATAATAGATATTATTCATACGTAATACCTGATGTTGTGTGAAACCCTCCATGTACATAAATCAAGTGTAATTCTATAGATTATAATTAAATTCACGTAACTGATACAAGTATTCGAATGTCTGATAGACATTTAGCACGTACATAAATACTGTGTTGTCATTATTCCTGTCAATGGGTTACTAATTACGCAATGTACGTCTCTGTTTTTTTAATATTGAGTACCTCAATCATGACTATTGTTAACACGTCTATTTTGTCAATGTAAATTTGAAAGCACAGGGATTTTAAACACAATGTTAAAATATTTATTGGTAATATTAAATACAAAGTTGAAAGCAGGTTTATTTTAAATAAAGCATTAGAATTTTCATTGGCAATATCTAATGCAAATTTAAAATCGCGTTGATTTTAAACATAGTATTAGAATACTCACTTAGAATATTCATTTCTCTCATTTTGAACACGGGTATTTATTCCATGGAAGGACACAAAACCTTCAGAAATGAAACTCGAAAAATTCAATGGTGACTCACCAGCTGCTTCGTAGCCTTCCCTGTAGGAGAGCAGTCCCCATGCTAGCACTGTGATGGTGTAGGCCATCGGGTAACCGAACTTCACGTGGTCACCAGCTGAGGGGAAATGCCATTTTTTCAAGTAAAATTCGTCTTTTATCCTACGGGAAAACTGCTTCGTCAAATTTTTAGCTCAACATGTTTACTTTATGGTAACTCACTGTACGTTAAAACCGTGATGAATAAAAACATGAATATTACTTCGATCTGAAGACAAACGAACTATGCACTTTCTTGTCGAGTACTTCGTGTACGGCATAATCTGGTATTTTTCTGTATAAGGAGAGGTAGCTTTTATAGAAAAAGGTATTTACAGGCCTAGGGTTACCTAACATTATAACCGTTGAAATGTTAGCTTGAAGCTACCTTTATCTATATGTCCATCACAATAAGAAACATAGCCATGCTGAGAAGCTTGTTGAGGGCAGCAGATTTTTTAGCCTCTTCGACCTAGACTATCTTAATACTTAATAATGCACAACTAAGAACATTTGTGAGTTACGAAACGCCCTCGACTAGACGAGCTTTGAATCTGGGTATTTTTTTAAGCCCTAGCTCACCATGTTTCACTTTCAAAAGAACGTCTAGTACTCATCGCTTCACAGATGTATGTTAGCACTACTTTGTGACCAAATAGCAAAATGGAGTATGCCAGCTCGAATAACACGTTTGGTCATACTAAGTCATATATGCATCGAAACCATCTACACTCTACAGGGTAGGCCGTAAGTAAAGCACCTCTGCGAAGGCTGTTGTTATTTACTTTTTTTTCAGGATGAGTGCTGTTGGCATAGCAGTACTACCGAAAATCCTGAATTTGTAGGGGTACCTCACTTATAACCACACCTTGAATTACTGAAAGAAAATTTTGCGTACAGGTTATTGAAATTTGTCAATGTGCCAGAGAAAGTAGGCAGAGGGATGAATTTTCCCTTCACATGGAAAAAATACAAGCAGCAAATCAATACAGAAAAAATCAGTCATTTTACCAATCTGGGGAAGAAATAAGTCATATGAAGCCTAGCATTATTTACTGTATGAGTTAAAACTTAGCAATGCCCTGTATGTGTACATTAACATTTAGTCATTCACGAGCTGTAATTTGGAAACGTGTTGTCCACCCTGTCACCCATTCTTTGCGGAGTTGATATTTAAAAACTTCCCGTACACACCAGCGCTACTTGATACATGGTTTATAATTTCGAACGCATAATGCAACAAACCGTCGTAGTATCCGCCGGTGAGGTCCACTCCGACATCGCTGCCGTCATCCAAAGCAGAGTCCCCGCGCCAGTCAAAACGCATGTCGGAGGGCAGTGGCCCCGAGCGGTTGGCCTCATAGAAGAGGATGCTCATGCACAGCGCCTGCAGTATAGCACGGGGACAGTTTCTGATAAAGTAGTTAGTTAGATCCCGTATTGCGACTTAATTGGTACATAGTTTGGAAGTTAACACGTTGAGTGCGATACGACCCGCCGGTGGGTCACTCAGGTTAGGTTCTATAATTTTTTCAAGGCTTTCTAGTGACTGTGTGTACAAAGTAAAGATTTGCACCAGCTAGGCAATCGCAGGCAACGTGTTAATTACTGTGAAACAGTTTATACTAAAACATTGGATTTGATCTCGTATAGTACATAAAACAGCATAGTTAAGTCAATAAAGAGAATATTCTAGCTATCTTTCTGCATAATTGGTTGTCAAATGCAGCAAGGTACAGCGTGACTGCAGCGTTTGATCATTTCAAACATTCGAGAAATGATCAAACACGAACAAAACTAGTGCGCATGCTGAATTTTTTTATTCGTTTTTTGTTATCTAATAAACTCATAATCACAAAAAACACAGATGATCGTTTTCTCTGTTTTACTCACTATCTAACAATTTTTCAGGAACATCATTATTGCAAAAAAATTCAACTGAAGTGATATTGTTTTTAAAAATTCATGTGTAGACAAAACCTGTTCGTAATTTTCAGCATATGTATAGCTCTGAGAAACTCTGGACATTTCACCTGTTGGTAGTCATAAGGAGTTTGTCCTGTAGCTGCGCAAGGATTTTCGTCGGCCACCACAGCCGTGCCTGCAAAAGTACAAAATTTTGTAGAAAAAATATAACTGACACAAGTACTGTCAGAAAATAGGGGATTTAGGAGCGGCAAAATTACTGTTTAGCCCGTAGATGAGGGTACAGGGTGTGTTTTAATTCTGTTTATGAATCCAAAAATATGAGAAGAGGATTTTGTTGTCCTTCTCCTTCCGTAAACATTCCAATCAGCGCTTCTTGCCTTGTAACGGGTCATTTGTTCTATTTGGAAACTGATTAAATCCTGGGGAACTGTGAAATACTTAATGAATGAATATAAAAATTATTTCGATAATCAACAAATTACGATAGGAAGAAATGGTATTGTTGAGTTTCAGTTTTTCATAATATCTCCAGAAAATATTAGCAAAAGAAATACTGTGGAAACATATTCCTGCAAACCACATTTAATTAGTCCCCATGTGTTCCCAACATGTTTGAAAATTATAAACTGTCATAAAATTTACGTATGAAATGCATTTGAAATTCCGTCCACAAAGTTTTATTGAATCAAATCAAAAACTTAAATTTTTATGATACAGAAGCAAAAGACAGATGTTTTATTGTATAGAAGGAAAAATTGTAAGTTTTCTTGTGTGAAAACATTTTGGTATGAAAACTCAGATTTCAATAAGTTTTTTGTAAGCCTCCTTGTGGCTTACTCCTATTATCTAAAATATCAACTTTAAATTGAAGTCATTTTCTGTTGAAAGAATATTTATTCAAAATTCGAATTAAATCCTACAAAACCATGCAATGAGTTTCAGTTCTACAAGCTATTTTGGTTCCTGAATACGTTAAGTTCTTTTTAACTATCATCAGGTTCTGTGCTACCATCCTTTCAGAAACCCTCAAAAAGAAACTAACTTTATGCTTTTGAGGGTTTAAGTTTTTGTTACCAAAGAATTTGTGATAAAGGTTTGCTCAAGTGTACCGAAACCGACAGCTAAATGATTTTATTTCTGAAGTACATGCCGAGGAAATAAGGAAAGCTTATCATGAACAGTGCATCTCTTTCGACAAATGCTTTTAATTTTCAGTTTTACAGGAAACTCACCGACAAGAAAGAGAGCCAAAAACACCTTCGCCAGCGCCATCCCGTGTGCGTGTGTCGCGTGTGCTTCACGAGCTGTAGCGCTGCACTCATACTCGTATCTGAGGGCGTGAAACGCTCACAGCTGTATACCTGATGCAGCGCTGCACTCATACTCGTATCTGAGGGCGTGAGACGCTCACAGCTGTAGAACTACTGCGTGGCTGCAGTTGTTGTTACGAGGATATGGAGTCACGAGCACTACTAGGAAAAAATGATGGAATTAAGACATATTATATTAGAGTGTAATTAATTTTCTCAGCGAGAAAATTTTCATTTCTCTTTATATTCATGTAGTAAATATTGTTCAGCAAATTAATTTTTTAAGATGTTTCACTTTTGAATTAAAGTCATTCTGATTTTTGCTGTTTCTAACACCTTTTGAAGACTTTATCACTATTTGTTCAAGTTTTCAAATAAATATTTTACATTATCTGTAGACAGAGATGAACTCAAATGCCTATCGTCGGCTAGAATGATTGACCTTTTAATTTAAGCAAGTGTGTGTATCTGGTATCACTCATTTAAAAAATTGCATGCAAATGAAAAATTACGTTATCTTAAAAAAATTAAGTGATACAATATAATTATTATAAATAATTACATCATACAATATTACAAAAATATTAAATTATCAAATTATTATGTGATCATGTTATATTACAAAAAGTTAAATGATGCAGTATAATTGCAGACACAGTTCTCGACAGCACCTCAAAGACTCTTTGGTACGCTGTGAAACAAATTAGGTTATAAGAGAATAATAAATGTCTTCACGAGGACCCAATAAGTATTGAACCACTTACGCGAACGCTTCAAAATGAAGAATAGTTCATCGTACTTCAATACAATTTCGACGTTCCGAGAAAAAAACATTATGAATGTCGTTAGAGGTCACGAACGACTCAGCTGAAACCAAGGAAAATTGTTACTTTGTTGGTCGTGAGAACACACAGAAGCTTGAGAAAGAGAACACATGAGTTAGCTTGGTGAACTGCAGGTAAACAAAATCATCACGTGAGAGATTATTTCTTGAAGGGCCATCGGAAATGTGTTGCAAATTAGCATTGGGAGGGAACATGACTTTCCGTTTTCTGTCCATTTTATTAGATAGATATTGAAAGTGAATATATCTCTTTCTGGAACGAATTTTTCAGTGTTTGTGGAAATGTATTACTCTCGACTTATAGAGATCTTGTCTCGCAAAAAGCATACACAAAAATATGAACAAAATGAAAGCCATTCCAACCTCAGGGTCGTAGGTACAATACGAGTGTGACTGCCACCGACTGTAAAATGTAGAATTGTTCAGACAACGCCCCACTTAACACTGGCAATAGAGCTTACAGTTAACAATTATAACCTCATTCTGACTTCGCGTTTTGAGTCTCGATACCCACGGAGGGTTACAAAGTTTGCCCTGTGTGCTGAAGATTACAAAAGGGCTAGCAGTCTAGGCTACGGAGATATTTTTCGAAACTTGCATTAATTTCCTTACTAATTTATGGCATTAGTGAGGCCAATGTTGATGCATTTGCAAAAAAATCTAATAAAACGAGGAAATGACATAGTGCTAAGAAAATATAAAATTATCATCATGAAATCAGTGATAACGGTGAAGTATATTTTTTAGCCAGAGTACTGATTTACCACTTTTTGACTCATAAGCATCTTGGAGAGGTTTCATTTTCAATAAAACTCCATATCTTCGTGAAAAAACTTTTATTTCGAGGACAATGAAAGTAAGTGCTTCTTTCGTGCTGCAATTTAAAAATCTTATATCTTGAAAACAGTGAAAGCAAATAATCGATTTGTCAGCCACATCTTGCAAGCGTGTGAAAGCTTGGCAGATGCTACAGCTGTCGGTGTCACTGCATCAGAAGTGGAGCTTCAAATGCGTTCTAAAGTTGGATAAAATGTAAATGTTCGTTCGATAACAACTGAAAGAAATAGCGTACGCTGTAAACAATTACGAGGATTCGGGCATTGTGTTGTCATTTATAGGATTAAGTTCACAATTTTTGTCTCAATTGTTTTCATAAGCGTTTTAATTTTTCTCTCCAGTTTTTGTGAAAGAAAGTTTCTGAGGTGAGAATTTTTTTCAAGAAAAACCTGGATTACATTCTAGTACCACTGAGCAAAGCTGGAATTTTTACGAACTCGGAACCTACGGAATCAAATTACTCTGTTGTCAAGTTGACTTCATTTTCTTTTATTCTTTTTTCGTGCAGGAAACTCAAGATGAGAAATTTTCTAGAAAAATGAGAAATATCACATTTAATTTTCGTCAAAAATGCCAAATTTGTGAAAAAGTTCTTAAGAAATGGGGATCGACCTGGCACAAATAACGAGGAATTTATTAAGGGTATTTTTAATCATAATTGCAAGGTTGTATGTCGATTTCCCAGACGGTTGTACGCCAATTTATTGGATGGTTGTATGTTATTTTTTTCTTCAGCAAGATGGACACACTCACGTTTATACTCAGTATTGAGATAGAAAAACTAGGGATGAATACTTTCTAACCAAGACTTAACTTCAACTTTAGAAAACATGAAGATATCATCAAGTTATGGCAAGAGCAGAGCATCAATAGATGTGGGTTATTCAAAGTTGGCAATAAATCGTAAGGGTTATGCTGAAGTATAATATAACATGATATTAAAACAACAGGTTGATTACATTGCTGAAGTGTGGCGAAACAAGAACGTATTTCATCAGGCATTATTGGGAATCATATGATATGATAACACAGCAAGCAGTGAGGAAAGTGAACGAAGAATTCACTTTTTTTATTAGTGCAAGTGTTGCACTACATCACGAGACCTGGAGAACGGTGTGGTAGGTTATAGGCGTTCTAATGATGCGATTGTGCGTTGACTATTACTTCCAGCGTGTAAAAATTACGTGCCATCTTTCAGTTAAAACCTGATATCACGAAACGTTGTAATAGAATAAAAGCAACGATTTTTGAACAGTGTGGAATTCATGAAATAAGTAGAAGCATGTGCCCCCTCAACGACAAAGCCCATTTTTCCAATAACACCTCCTCATCCAAACGAAAATAACTCAAGACATGTGATTCCTATCGCATGTGAAAATAGATAAATGTGTTCTCGTCCCCGAGAAGTTCTCTATTAGAGCAAGTGTTGCAAAAGGTCGTCAGCAAAGCTACAAGGTCTCTGGAGCAATCAGAGGGAGTTCAGTCACGAGTCTCTCTGGAGAATCCTTGTTTAGAAGAGTTGAATTTGTGCGGCGACTTTAAAATGGTTCGTTTTTTGGAGGCCGGATTTGTGGCGGCGTTCGTCGTCTGCTTCTGTGAGTAATTACAATAAAATTACTAAGATATGCAGGATGAAAATACTCTCACGCTATGCCTTTTTTCAAGCTCATCTAGCGCTCCCACGAGCCTCTATATCAAGTCGAACCCAAAGGACGGGAACAGTCGCTAGGAACATCATCACTAGTCTTAAGATGTTTGCGTAAAAAATTTCAACCCGTTCCTATGTACTGTAGATTTATACTGTTCTGTGTATTACTGTACTGTACAATATATAGGAATGAATGGACTATATTTGCGCACTGTTAGTGTAAGAGGCTTCATCTTAGAAGCTTGTGCACTTAAAACATTCTTTTTTATGGGATTAGACTGGGCCTAAGTGTACATTCATAAGACAAAATGCACGTCATTTTGTTACGCAAAACTGTAATGGAAAAATATCTAAATCTATTTCAAGTTATTGAACTCATTTTTTGAACTCACCTGACTTAGTGCATCTCAAGACCATACAAAATATATTTTTAAACAAAAATAAATTGCACATAAGCTAAATTTAAAGTCTATGTGGTTAAAACACGTACTCGACTCGATAATAAATATTACTTATGGCTATTCTAATGTTAGCATTTTGCAATTGATTTCTGAAAAATAGATCTTTAGGAGCTGAATCTGAAATAATTTAGATCGGTATCTTAGTATAACGAAAAAATTGTACCAAGTTTTTCACGCTCGTTCGTATTGAACAAGGTAGGTAGGTAGGTAGGTCAGTACCAGTAGGAAAGATTTAAGGGAAAGTTTGGCACAGGGTGTGCCTAAGTATAGGAGTGAAACGGAAAGGGATACTAGGAGGAGAATAGAAATGAGCGCTCTGCGCACATGTGTTGAGGTGGAGGTCTTTTCATGGGGTTTGTTCTGGTGGGTGGTCTCTATAAGGAGTTAAGTGTTGTTTTTTCCTTGATAATCGGGGTTGGTGGTAGATATTGAATGATTCAAATAAGCCACTCTAGAAGAGCATTAGCTTCCTGTCTGTGAGATCACCATTTTCTGAACATACTTAAAAATTGCAACAAGTTCTTGTTTTACCGTATGACCACCATTGTTCATTCGATAATTAAAAAAAAAACATTTAAAAATGGTGTAAATCACCGTTTGTCACACATAAAATATTTACAGACTCGTCATTGTCTCTCTTACTTCAGGTGTAACAGCAACGTCTGCACAGGAAGAACTGTGCCCTAGCAGTGGAGGTTTCATGCACTACGACTACAAGCAAGTGAGTTTCTCCCCAGTGTCGTAGCTCACTAGCATAGCAGGTCACTGAGTCCCACGGCACAATTCCTCCCCAAGCCCCCGGTTTACTAGCACTGCAAGTCACCGGGTCCATTACCGCAGTTCCTCCTCCAAGATTCCCATAAAATTAATTAAGCATTTTATCGTTTGTTAGTCCTTGGATTTATGGACGGAGTTAACTATTTTGTTCTGACCCAGGCTTTGTGCCTCTCGATCCTGTTCTACGAGGCAGAGCGCTCAGGGGCGCTGCCCCCCGAGCAGCGTATCCTGTGGAGGGGCGACTCCGCCATGACTGACGGTGCTGACAACGGCGTCGACTTGACCGGAGGATACTACGACGGTCAGTACTGACAAACTGTGCTCTTCATCAAACGTTATATTAATAGCAGGAGTTTTAGCATCTGCGATACGAACTCAAGTAGATAAATGCTGTTCTTAAATCGGTGCTTCTGACAAGTATGTTTAGTTCCGTCAACTTGTTTCCTGTTAGGTGCATGGACAACTGTGGTAGTCGGTTCAAAAAGTAAATCGGGGTAATAGTAATAATTAATTGAAAACTCGGAGTCCTGGTACTTGACCATATATATTGAGTTATTGGAAATGATTTTCATGTTTCCTATATCAAATGCACTGTATCTTTTCCGACACTCAAATAAACAGCGCATTCCTCGACATAAACTTGCTCATATCTAAATGACCGTACACTTCTTTTATAATACCTGACCAGGGAACATTACCATACATAATAGTAAAAATTAGATCTGAAATTTTTAAAAACATTAAATCAAACAAATTCATTTAGGGTTTCGATGTATTCTTTTTTGATAAAATATCAATTGGCAAATCCCTTATTTAAATTTCTTATATCAAATTTCTCATGCAAGTTTCATTATACATGAATTGAAAATAGCGAACGAAAAAAAATTTGAAAGGCTGAATTGAAGTTAGTATTCATATTTATTGAACAAAAAATCACCTGAAAATCACTCGAAGAAATAACTCATCACTTTATTCTTCTGAAAATCACACGCATTTTTAACTTTGCCATTCATATCAGGCCACAGAAAACGACTATGAACACACAAAGTGACTCAAATCATAGATTCAAAACCTCCGTAAAAATACAGCTGTATCCACTCTACAGCTGGAGACCACGTCAAATTCCACCTCCCTATGACGTCAACCGTAACGTTGCTGTCGTGGAGCGCCATCGCTTACACTGACGGGTACACAGCAGCTGGTATGTCATGGGGGGTTCCGGGAAAGATTTTAAAGACAATTTTTCAGACAGCTTCCAAGGAAATAAAGTTCAGCAAACATTTTCAGGGTGTTTTCTAGAGGATGAAAGTTCAACGAAAAATGCCAGGACTGTTTTCAGAGTAGCTTCTAGAAATGAAAGCCCTTAGCGACAGTTTTTAGGGAAGTTTCGGGCAGCATATACATACAGGATGACAATTTCAGGGAAGTTTCCATTGCAGAACATATACAACGACGATTTCCAGGGCAGTCTTCACAGCATTACATGTTTTTCGATTGTATTGTATTGCCATAAAAACTTGGGTGTGATACCTGTGAATGATGGGTAGTACAGACTCTGCCGTCTCAGAATCATTTTTGGTTTGATAAAACTTTCATGTAATTGAATTTCTAGGAATGTAACACCAGAAGATATATATTGAAGACATATGCACGCCAATTTTTAGCCTTTCACATCATGATGCTACTGAGATGTTCGCGCCTCAGAAAAGGATACATAGTTGGTGTACTACACCTGAGCACCAACGCATACTTGTTTAATCTTTGAAGAACTGAACAAACAAATGAACTAACATAATACGAATGTTACATTTTCTTGTGGTCAAGTCAAAACTGACGAAGCTCTTTCTGCAACACAGGTCAAGTGGAGCACGTCAAGGAAGCCATCAAGTGGGGCACGGACTACTTCTTGAAGTGTCACACTGCGAACTTGACGTTCTATGCTCAGGTGAGCCCGAGTTTCATGAAGTGCGTCTGGAAAAATATTTAAATCTACTCGGGCTTGCCTTGATTTCTTCAAAGTATTCTATGCTATTATGTACATGAGTCTAGATGATGGTGAACGTTCACCAACAATTGTTGCTAGGAAATTCATTCTAAAACTCTCAATTTCCAGTGTTCAAGGGTGCTGTTTCAGAACGAATCGTTTGTTCGTACAGCTCAACGCACACACACACGAAACAATATTTTATTGCAATATTGAAAACGAACACGCTAAACGTGGATATAATAGTTTTCTACTGTAATAATTATATCAGTTTTAAAGAATAGCATATCGTGTTTGTCATATCGTGAAAAGATACAACCTTGAACATAGATTGGCCTATCACGCCGAGATTATCTAGTGAACCTATAACTAACCTCATATTTTATTTATTAGGACATAGTATCAGAGATACTATTATTTGCCTATTTAAAAAAGTAGAGTTTGCTCCATATTATTTACTCTTCTGTGGTTTTATAGAGAATAATTGGAGAACCATGACACTCCAGATAGGGAATCTGCTAATTTTAAAAATTAGCACTCCTTACAGTATCCATATTTAGTTGGTTAAGTTCTGTAATGAAATTAGCCTCACTTCTTTTTAAATCCTGGAATTTTTACTGAAACCAAAATTTTAAAACCATAATTTCCTAGAGCTTCATTTCAAAATTTCAAGTACTTAGGTTTAAAGTAAGGCATTAAGCTTAAGTTGCAGATCAATCTTCTTGAAGTACTAAACAATACACTAAATAACCCACTACAGATGGAATCCTGTGCGCAGTCAACTTTAACTACCCATGTGTGTAAAATGAAAAGTTACAGGTACGTGAATACCATACGTCTACCACCTTACTGAAATTTTCAAAGCAAACGATAATTTTCTAGGTGGGTGACGGCGATATCGACCATGCGTACTGGGGACGACCGGAAGAAATGACCATGGAGCGGCCGTCAGTCAAGATAGATGCAGAAAATCCTGGTCAGTAACATGTAAACTCTGGTGGTCCTAGTCAGTATAAAGTAGACGCTGATGGTCCTGGTCAGTATTTCATGCATGCTGATGGTCCTGGTCAGTATTATGAGGATACTCATGGTCCTGATCACTATTACATATATGGACCCTGATGGTTCTGATCGGTAGCATGAGGCTAAAGATTGTACTAGTCAGCTACAAGTAACTGTAAATGGTCATTGTCAGCAATATAAAAAGTGAAATAGTTCCGGTCAGTCACATATCCACAGATGGTGCCAGTCATCGCTATGAAGCCTCTTCAATTGAAGTTTTCAACCAAGGTTGATGTATCTTCTTATATGTAAGCACTAGATAAAGAAAAAACCTTTTAGTCTTTGAACATCGTTGACCTCCTTTATTCACACTCGCCGAATACTGCTTCTGTCGTACTTGTTACATGTGTTGAAGATGGATGAAGAAACAGGGAGACATACGGTTGTAATATTGAAGGCTTGATAAATCTACATAGAACTCATGTTCTATGGTTAAGTTGTGAAGTTCATTACTTTACTACACTGTAACCAGAGCCAAAAATTTATTCCGAGGTGATTATTGAATTGTGCCAATGAAATTTCTAGCTATTGAGATCTGGATACGGGGGGTTACGCAGCAACTATACGAAATAGAAGAAGGACTTTGATCATATTAAAGTAAACGTTCTGAACTCTTTTGCCAACCTCTGCATACATGTAGGAATACTTTGTTTATTTCTTCAGAATTACACTGACTACTGATAACTGATATTGCAAGGCAGTAAATCATTGCCTCACGCAGGCTCCGAGTTGGCCGGAGAGGCCGCAGCCGCGCTTGCTGCAGCGTCCATCGTCTTCGCCGTGAGTGAGAAATAATCATAAATTTTTATTTTAAATTTTCCCTCTATGTACATGTTTTTTTCTCGTATGGAGCAACCGTTAATAATTCATTTTATCCGCGGAAATAAATTTTCTTTATCAACACGTTTCCTCTTGAAAAATTATTTTTTTGTAACGCACGTTTCTCTCGTTTTAGCTAACCAGTCAACAATTATCATAAACTTATTATTTTGTGTTCTATATTACATGATGAATATTTCATAATAATTTATGTGGTTTTACAAATGATACTAATATTGATAAATTTCTCCATGTCTCACTTTCATTTTACGTTCATTCCCAATCATGAATATGTTCTCCTAATGAAATCTTTAAAATTGGCTTATATAATAATTTCTGTAACCCAGCATCGTGAATACTTCAGCAGATACATCAACCCTCGGATACCAGTTTAAATTTCAGCCAAGACTAGTGTGGAGAAAAGCACTCTCTATTTAACCTAATGCGTGTATTTCACAACTTCAATTCTTAACTGTGGCTAAATTGTGCGTTAGAACAGACAATCGTGCGTTTGTAAATGCGAAAGCAGCGCACGACAAGGCTTCAAATCAATGGGCACGCTTTCATAGGTGTAAGCTCTATGTAAACAAGTAGTACATCCATTAAGTTTGTTATATTTCGTAGAGTTGCAAAGTAAACACCAATAATTATGTCACACTTTTTTGTTCATTTCTGGTCACAAGCAGGATTCTGACCCAGGATACTCGCAAGCGCTACTGGAAGTCTCGCGAGATCTCTTCGTTCTGGCTGACCAGTACCGAGGATTCTACCACGATTCTATTCCTGAAATTGGGTCGTATTATGAGTAAGAACGCGTTTTGACTGGCTTTTAATTTTAGGAGCTTTTTTATGAATATGATTTTGCGTTGGTTGATGATTTAATGCACTGAATTTAACTCCAGACAACTTGATTCGCTCAAAATATTAAGAGCTGAGAATGACGAGCTATTTTGTATCCTCCCTTGTCGTATATTTGGTGATTTGTGATGCATTCCACTGATTTAATTCAGCAGCACATATTCCCCAGTGAAATGAAAATCACACATATGTTTTCAGGCAAAATTTTCAGATTTCGGCTTTACAATTCTAGCTTTATTGACAAAAATTGTAATGAATTGTTTTAACTTTGATTCATAGTCTCTTCAAAACCACTCTCTTACGATAATTTTCTGTTTCGCACCTACTTTACACATGCTAACATTTTCTCAAACTACTTACATATTTGTCATGAAGAATTATTCTGATTTATTATCTCATTATTATTATTTATTAAGACGAATTACTTTCTCATTTATCAAGGACAGCCAAACTGTCTGAGGGATGAAGCTACAAACCAGTTAAGCAGCCATGAGTATTGAGGAAGAGGAACTGTTCCTGCCAAAATTGAAATAATGTTAATGTTGTTTCCGTTTTTTCTTGTGCATTAGGTCTAACTTCTACGGCGACGAGCTGTGCTGGGCGGCAGCGTGGCTGTACAAAGCAACCGGAGAACAGCAGTACGCTGACAGGGCAGCAGAGCTGTGGGTGGAGTTCGACATGGGACAGACGCCTTACCTCTTTGACTGGGGCACCAAAAACGCCGGAGCGCAGGTGCAGATAAGTCAACTTTGTACTTTGAAAAACTTCTGAGATAAAGTGCTGATAAGTTACCATTATACTTTGTACTGAGCATAATAGTTGAGCTCAGGTATATACATAGGTATAAGTCAGCTTTGCTTCGTTAAATTCTAGGCTGTGGTACAAATAATTCAACGTTGCACTTTCTTAAAAAAATGAATCATTATACTTCCATCACTTACGGAAGAGAATTATGATTTTTTTTCTCCGGTATACTCCTGTACAATTATTCAGTAAAATGAATAATTACATGGCTTTCGAAGGTCGGAGGCAAAAAATTAGCTTTTACAGATTTCTCGTTCCATTATCACAAGTTAAATGTCAAAAAAAAACATTCTAACTACTTCTTTCCTTACTCTAGAAGAATAAATGAATGACGGGGATAAAACACAATAATTCCAGACATAAGCCTGTAAGAAACGCTCCAACTAGAGTTGGTCCTAGATTTAAAGTTAGTCAATAGGATCAATAAATAAATGTTCTCATCCTGCAGTTGTTATACACTGAACTGTTCGACGACCCTGAGTACCCTGCTGCAGTTCAACAGTTTACTGACTGGATCCGTAACTCACCCCACACCCCCGGTGGTCTAGCCTACCTCGACCAGTGGGGCAGTCTCAGGCACGCCATGAACGCTGCATTCGCTGCACTCAGGGTATGAAACTTTTGAAGAAATTGAGAATATTCTGATAATATTTGTTACGTTTCCCGCTTTCTTGCGTTCCATTCAAAATATTGCTTCATATGTTCAGGTCGAAACGTCCGTGAATGTTAGTTCTGGTAGTTCATTTGTACGAGTCCATTGTGGGTTTATTTCGAGTTTTACTGTCTCTTTTGTTACTTTAAATTGTCATTACAGCCTTCACTTCTTGAGGTTATTTTCAATCGTAATCCTGGTCGTAATCCATAATTCAATTTACTCTTCCACCTATTTCCAGTAGATTTTCTTTATATTCATGCAGAGATGTTTTAGCAGTAAGCGTTTGTAAAATGATCTCGTACATTTCTTGATAAAATATTATTTCACTAGCGAGGCATTATTACTGACGTCCTAAATTCTTAACTCTTAGAATTACTGACAATGTTAAATTTGATGTTTGGGCTTACCAACAGGCAGCTGATCTGGGCATAGACACTACGGAGAACAGGGCATGGGCGGCACAGCAGGCGGAGTACGTACTGGGATCGTCAGGACGCTCTTACGTCATCGGGTACGGCGTGGACCACCCACAGCGACCTCACCACAGAAGCAGGTTCTCAATTGCAATGTTTTTTACTTCTGCTTTAAAGAAGGAAACTTGGAGAATACTAGGAATTTCAGTTCGTATTTTCTCCCAATATTATCTCTAAAATCATCCCGCGACTGCCGAAATCAACTTCATAAGAAATTTAATAAGTATTTTATAAGAAACGAGGTTCGTGAATATCTTTCTCTCTGTTGGACCATAAAATCGTTAATCTCGTGCTCCCTAATGCAGAGGACTTGACATATTTTCAGGATTTAACATATTTTTCGAATAAATGAACATGGATGACATGCGAGGTGAAAAAATTAGAAACAATGAAGCCATAATTTTCAAAACAACAATATTTAAAATGATCTTTATAGACTCAAAGCTGGAACGTGATGACTGTTCTTAACGTACAATTTGTTTCACACATAACCACTTGATATTCAAAAAACCTCATGGCTATTTTCCTATGGCTAGAATACAGTGATGCTCAACCAATAGGAATTAATTTATTTGATTTGTTTATCTAACCCATCGTGTTATATTAGGAACAAAAATTCAATTTATTTTTCACATAAAAATGACCAATACCAGCTCTAGGGCACTCCAAATTTTGTAGCATTAACATGATGTAGTAAACAGAAACTTGTATGCGCGACAGAAAATTTATCTGACATCATAGCAAACGTACACCAACGACCCCTGTTGAGGCATCTGGTAACAGCCCAGGGTTTCCTAAGCAGTATTTTGGCCGTAGTAGACTTAGACTTACACTTAGATCGAGGGCCAGCGTTTGGCTGGGGCCTTTGTAACGGCCTTCAATTCCCTCCAATACACACGCACATACAACAGGATGGCATCCCAGAGTTTTTCTCCTGTGAACCAGGGTCATCCAAACTAATTCCTCTGGGGGCCACCCTGAGCCATTCCATGCAAATGGACCAGCCAATTGAGGGCATCACTGGAAGATCCAGCTTGTCACAAACAGCCCCTCATGCTTAGCAGGTAGTCACATCGAAGAAAAATGCCTATTCAACATCCCTCTCGCTTATTCCATGCATGCAGTAAGAAATCTTTCATTGCATCCACAACAGTCATGTTACACTCCTCATCCAGCCCTACAAGATATCTCATACCAGAGTCCTCTTCAACACACCTTGCATTCCAGTTGTTTTCTCCACATTGCTCATGGACCACATCCATGAGGCTCTCTCGCTCCTGTTCATACTTACTACATTCCAAGACCAGATGTTCAACTGTTGAGGTTACTTTTTTCTCTGTGCTTCTTCGACGTTCTCGAATTGCTCTGTGTTAGCGGACAAGCTTCGACGTGTATCCGGCTTTGGTAATGAGGATGCATAACTACAGGGTTCTATAATCTATAAAATTTTACTAGTGTGGTTGAGTAACAAAATTCACAAAAATAAAGATTTTGTCTAGAAGTTCAAATAATGAAGACTCCAAATTCTTACTGTAAAAAGAACGTGTACCCAACAAATTGATGTCTCTTCTAGCTCCTGCCCGGACCTCTCAGAGCCTTGTGATGGTGACGTTGCTCTCAACCAGCCTGGTCCCAACCCACATACCCTCTACGGTGCTCTGGTCGGAGGCCCTGACTCGGTAGGTTGGGATTTCAACCATGAGGTAAAAATGCTTAAAATGTTCTGTACTTTTGAGTTTTGCCACACCAAAACGTAAAGGAAACATTTTCTCAATTAAATAAACATATTTAAACAGCGTAAATTATATTATATTTACATACGTAGCATGTGTTAGTGCTAGTTTAAAGAGATAGATTTTTGGTAACAAAGGAGATGAAATTAACACTCTCCCCGCCATGGACCTTCTTGAAAATCATACATCGTTGCTGAGCCAAACATTGCACTAATAGTGCATTCTCGTGCTCGTGTCTC
>VCRD01001513.1:8740-25754 GCA_006783055.1 Trinorchestia longiramus | reverse complement strand
CCAACTTACCTATTTATGTTGGACATAGAAAATGACGTAAGACCAATAGATGTGTATCTCCCTAACCTAGAATATTAAATGCATATGATTACCAAAAATGTTAGTTTCATTTTATTTTCATTCTTTTTCAATGACACTGATGCTTCACCCCGCACTATTGTACCACGTAAGTATGTTTGTATTTGATGCGTTAAATTTCGGACACGTTAGCATGATTCTTTGTACTACATAGAAGTGCACGTATTTACCTAGTGAACAAATTTAACCTAACATAAGAGATTTGTGCAAATTTAACCTAAGAAAATTAGTATAAAATCACGTCATCCAACTGACTTGATTAAATAACTCTTGTGACTTGGAGCAGGAAACCGAAAACACACATTTAGTTAAGGGTAGCATACAGTTTTGCTGGAAAATGGTCTCAGATCTATTACTACACTCGTAATTCCGTTCTCACGGTTCCATAATCCTATGTTGCCTTGTAATTGTTCTGTTCCTCATTAAACCATGTGTAGAAAGTGTCTGTCTTCGCCCGACCTATTTTTCTGTACTAACGTCAGACACTACTCTACGTACGTCAGCATGCGTAAAACAACTAACCCTTTAGTCAACAGTTGGTAAGCTTGGAGATTTTACAATGAATTTGATTCTTGTTTCTCCAGACCCTATAGCTATTCTGTCGCTATACACACATGAATAGGGAAAAACTGTTCCACAATGTACTGGCACGCCTCACTCACCTTTCCCAGTTTAGCGAAATGGACAACTGTTGACTGTTTTATTCAACTCAGGTCAATTGGAGTACGCCGAGGCAGCAATTCGGTGGGGCACAGATTACCTGCTCAAGTGCCACACAGCAGACTTCACCCTGTACGCTCAGGTGAGTGTCAGAATGTTGACGCGTGTCGCATTTTTCGGGATACTTGATGAAATACGTCGAACTGCTTATATACTTCTTCATTGATGAAGATATGATGCAATCAATGCATTATTTAAATCAAACGTGTTTTCTGGTTAATTGCTCAGCTATGCCCATATGAGACATGAATATAATTGAATGCAGTAAAGAATGGGGTATTCATACGATCAGAGAAGTAGCTATTTGGGGCAATTAGTAAGACTACGCTCGGTACGAAACCTATCACTTTTTTCATTGATATTTCACGGCCTCAGGTGGCTTATTCTTCTCGTCAAAGACACGGACATGTATGAGTATCCGACGGCAGTCATATTTTATTCTTACGACCCTTCATATAAATTAGAATGCCTTAAACTATATATCCTTGATAGTGGATCTACAGCAAAATAATCATTTGGGTTTGTGGCACACAGGTGGGTGATGGAGATCTGGATCACTCTTTCTGGGGCCGTCCGGAAGATATGACAATGGATCGGCCATCAATCAAGATCGATGTGGATGGTCCTGGTAAGCAAAACTCCCTAATATCAGTTAATTTTTATCATGGTTCGTAGTTTTCCCGTGGGGCTTATGAATGGGCAAAAGTAAGTTATAAATTCAACTGACATTGATTTTCAATATTACATAGTTGGACCTCTAATGTTTTTGATACGTTCTAAAGTGTTTTCCTGCAGGTTCGGACTTGGCAGGAGAAGCTGCAGCAGCGCTGGCGGCGGCTTCTGTCGTGTTTGCTGTGAGTGATGACTGTGCTGCCCTCAAAGTGCAAAATTATATAACATGCTTCAACGCTAACCCATATGACGCTCTACGTATCTCTAAAGAATACACAAATAATATTTTAAGAGGCAAAATGAGCACAAAAATACGTATTTTGTTCTCTTGCTGATTCCAACATTCTTTATGAGTGAAGGCAACTACAGGGTGCGACAATATAACCCCCTTCTTTGGAAGGAACTTCCTTTAAAAAAAGGAAGTTATGTTGCTGCACCCTGTGGTAGCTGGTTAGGTGAATATTCACTGTATCTACAGCACTGTTTCTCAAAGTTTTTTTCAATCATCACTCCCTTAAGACACTATTTGATTTTCTACCGCCCCCCAATGATTATATTACTGTATAATATACAGTAATATACGCGTCCCCCCCAATCAAGGCGTACCCTCCTACCGCCCCCTTGCATTTCCTCAACGCCCCCAGGGAGGCGGTACGAACCACTTGGAGAAACACTGTTCTAGAACCTAGTCGGACGTAATAGAGGGATGGTCATACGACTAAATCCATCGATTTTAAGTTTTCTGATACTTAAATGTCCGGATTACACTAACACGTTTTAGAACCAGATATACAGTATCACTTGGTCAACCATGCTTTGGAGAACAATCATGAATTTGACTCTCCATAGACATTTTGCTTCTTAAATTAAAGAGAGTAATTTTTGTTCAACATTTAATTCAAATCATTTTATGTATGACTTTTCAACTCCAGGATTCGGACCCTGAGTACTCGTCGGAGCTGCTTACCGTCGCTCGAAATCTCTTTACATTTGCCGACGACTACCGCGCTTTCTACCATGACTCCCTTCCTGAAATTGGAGACTACTACACGTAAGAACCTAAATTTCAATGCAAAAATAGCGACGGCAGTAGGACCGTGAATATCTTTTTATCACAATGAGGCTCGTAGCCGACATGAGGCGCGATAGGGAATGCTGTTCATTTCAAATACTCTTCTTAGTAAACTGCATAACATGTGTGGGCTCATACGTATAAAATAATCCTAGAAAATAATATTATAGAATCATTTAAAATACTCGAAGTACGTGGCAGGTCATTCGAGCTGACTTTGCACTTTCGCACTTTGGAACACTCTCTGGTCCAGCATCCGAGAGGGACTTGCACTCTGTTATAACGATACAGGGTGCAGCAACTTAACTTCCTTTATTCAAACGTTTTGCTTTGTAAAAAAGGAAGCTATGTTGTCGCATCTGTAGAACTGTACAGGGTCACAGAGCTGGGCAGACGTGGGCACATCTGCAGGTCGTTCACACATCACTTTCTCCTACGTCAAAAAAGTGTAGATGTGCGGTGGATCTTGGATGAAAAGACGGCAGGAGATGTACATAAATGTTCACGTGTATCAAGTATATTTTACGAATTCATCAAGGACGTATTTGTCACGAACAAATGATATACATATGATACAGGAACTTTGTGCTCAGTAATTCTCCCAGCTACAGTAGACCACTAGATGTCATTGTTCAAAGTGCTCTATATCCTGGTATTAGAGCTCGCAATTAATTATTATGCAATTTTTGTATGATACGAATTTTTTGTCGAGTACTTCACATATCATGGAAAGAAAATTAAAGTAATCATTATTAGTCTAATATTTATTCAGTTATGAAGTGCGTCTTTGTTATACTGAAAATCTTCATTTGACGAGTATTATGAGCCTAACAATACTATATGTATTAAGGTTTAAAACCTCGGACATAATTCAATCAGTATCCTTTTCTTAAGCAACACAAATGTACCCGGTATGAATTGAAACCATTCCTATGTTTAGTGAAAATCGTATCGAGAAACCATCACAGCACAAATATATTTTATTTGTATTAGATCGCAATCCTACGGCGACGAGCTGTGCTGGGCAGCAGCGTGGCTGTACAAAGCGACCGGAGAACAGCAGTACGCTGACAGGGCAGCGGAGCTGTGGGTGGAGTTCGACATGGGACAGACGCCTTACCTCTTTGACTGGGACACCAAAAACGCCGGAGCGCAGGTATCAAGAACTCTGATGTTAATTTTAGCAATAAATTACACGAATTATTACAGCAGATGTTGGAACCAACATCTTTATTCAGACGGTTAGTTGGAGTTCGTATTGGCGAGTTCATTGAATCTTACGCTTGTTTATTTTATCTCCTCAGGTGCTGTACGCAGAGCTGTTCGGTGATGAAGAGTATGTGAACTCAGTTCAACTTTTCACCGACTGGATCCGAAGTGAACTGCAAACTCCGCTAGGCCTCGTGTACTTCACAGAGTGGGGCACGCTCAGGATTGCCATGAACGTTGCTTTCATTGCACTCAGGGTGAGCGGCTGGAATTAGGGCTTAGGGTGTACAAATATTCTTAGAGATTTATGGTGAAAGAATGCTTCTGCGTCAGCCTAAGTTTACTCTGCTTTGGGGATGTCATTGCTTGTTCATCATGGTTATTTTCTTTCCCCAAGAATCATGACGATTATTTCTTGAGAACAGCCTTTGAATTAGAGAAATATTTCTACTTCGCTTTGTGTCCTTATTTTAAGGAAAGGCTACTTTAAATAAATGAATTACTGCTACGCTATTTGCTGAAAATAATAAAAAATGATAGCAGGATTGATAAAGTGTCGATGGTAATCTTCAGCCCGAAATTTGACAATTACAAGTATTTCCACTGATAAAAAAAAATTCGAAGATTTATTTCTGTTAGTTATTTTTCTAATTTATTTTTGTTGGTTTTTAAGACAATTGATTCTTGCTAATTGAAATTATGCAAACCATTTGTCTCGTGAAATATACGACATCAACTATGTACATAAACTTAGCATTGTACCCAGACAAACAATTCACAGACAAGTTTCTCCCAAACACTCACTGCTACATGGACTACTACGAAAGTAGTTTTAACTAAGAAAATAGAGCAAAGTGTCACATGACACATTTAAAATACTAAATAGTTAAAAACTAGTTGAGGGTATAATACACATAGAAATTAAATACATATAGAATGTACCTCGTTAATTTAATTTTGTCGCTATCATGAAAATCTGATGGGTAGAGAAAAACGGTTTTCGCACTTCCAATCAACCTGAAAAACTACTAGAAAAAGTAAGCATCATGGCAGGTGTCTCCAGCTTATTTAGCAGTGTTACAGAATGTTTATTCTACTGAATAAAAACTTGCAAAAATTTCAGAACTTCTCGCTTATAGCAACAATCTAAAGTGCACGTGAGCAAGTACCAATAATTTTTTTCTGTGAATCATGTATTTATTCAAGTAGATTAATATGCCATGATTACCACACTCACACTAAAACAAAATTGCTAACCGTGACTGAACTCGATTAGAAGAACTGAATTGCAGGCGGCAGATCTGGGCATAGACCCAGCGGAGAACACGGCGTTCGCGGTCCAGCAGGCGGAATACGTGCTGGGCTCCACAGGGCGTTCCTTCGTCGTAGGCTACGGTGTTGATTTTCCTGAGCGACCTCATCACAGAAGCAGGTTAGTGAGCCTCCTAGTATTCTGACAATCCACACCTAATACTAATATAGTAATGTACTAATAATACTCAAGACAGAAGCAGGTTAGTGAGCCGCCGAGTGCTCCGACGAGCCACACCTAATACTGAAGAGACAAATTATAAGCTGATTATTTTTCAGCGCGATGATCTCCGTAATAAGATCATCTTAATAGGAATAGGAGCATATAATGAATCCCGCTGTTCAGCAACCGTTGTAATATTTTACGATGGATTAGGACCACGACGTCCATGGAACATCGACCTGAAAGTACATAATATGTGTGAGAAAAAAAATGTAATTTTGTACGTGTAGCAGAGTAAACTCGTTTATTAACGTATTCCCAGAAAGTGTTTGGCTGTTCGAAGTTACTGCCTCCTAATAGAAATAAAAATGTACCTGTATATGAGGTAATTTTTTATCCTCTGTATTGAACAAAGAGCAGCTTCAATTGATGATCCTCGGTATTTTAACGAGTTTTTTAACCCTGAGCACATACATACGTCATCAGTATACCGTAGGAGATGAGTCAATGAGGAGAATGCTCTTACACGTACATACATACATGTATCTATAGTTAGGTCTTCGAGTATTCGAGTCGGTAAATTTCAAAATGTTTACATTTTAACAATAGTTTTTTTCAGATCTTTCCCTGCGAGTCTGAGGACAATGAAACACAAATTCTCTCATTTGTGTGACAACTTTTAGGATACGACGCGGAGTAAAGCAGCAAACTTAAATTGCAGCATTTCTACCTGACTCTCGTAGAACCGTATAGAATAAATATTTCACTGTTTGCAGCTCATGCCCAGATCTTTCGGAGCCTTGTGACCCAGACTTCGCATTCAACCAGCCCGGGCCTAACCCTCACACACTCTTCGGAGCCCTCGTTGGAGGCCCTAACGAGGTAAGCTCAATGGCCTCAACTACGCCTGCTTGTACATACACGTACTCTGTCAGCACTGACGTAAAAATTTCCTGGTCTTACAATATTCTGTGACTTTTTGTTGATGTTATTAAGACATTTATATAGGAATCTAGGCAGGCTTAGGAGTCGGCAGGTCTATCCATAATCCCAATTGTCTCTGCTAGTGCAATGACCCTGACTTCCCTGAGCATATTCTCGAATACTTAACTGCTACTTGTAGTATTCAACCCCAAAATGTTCAGGCACGATGTGTTCAGCCACAAATGTTCAGGCACGATGTGCTCAGCAACAAAATGTTCAGGCATATGTTCAGCCACAAAATGTTCAGGCACAATGTGCTCGGCAACAAAATGTTCAGGCACAACATTCTCAGCCAGTTATGCCAGCGACTGGTATTCAGCCACTTAATTTTTAAGACAAATTTTGCAATGAATCTAGACCTATAAGAACTATGACTATGTTTCGATATCTTGAACATGAAAAGATAAACGTTTTCTGTCACTGAAATGACTCGCTGCATGACTCTCCAACACAAACTTCTTGGGCAATTTACCTGTTAGTTCATAGACGTCAACAACGGTACGTGAGTGAGATGGCAATTATGTACTGATTTCGTTCACAAACTTGGGACACAATTTTGTTCATTTATGATCAGAATATTATAAGTAAACCTGAGTTTCGAAATCGAACTCGTTTTCAAACTCGAACGGAAATGTATGGTGAGAAATCAATTTTCAGGGTGTCCGCGCGCAATGCAGTTTCCCAAACAATAAAACTGCATGACTTTGTGCGGTCCGAATTAAAGGTTATTTTCTTGTGTTACAGTTTGATGAATACGTTGACAACCGCACCGACTACGTCCACAACGAAGTGGCGTGCGACTACAACGCTGGTTTTGCGGGTGTCATGGCCGCCATGGTCACACTCGAGCAATAATTGGCCATCCATGTGATGTATGCAATTATGGCCATAGGAAGTTACTTAAGTAGGTCCATCAATGTGAACTTCTAACGACTATATACACTAATCCGAAACAATTTATGTAATGGAAATTATGCACTTCACTTACACGTCTAAAATCTTGGCAACTTCATAGTAATCAGTGTTGTTTCCATTTAGTAAAGTGTCACTTTGCCTGTCGTCTTATTATTTGTATCCTTATATGAGCCTACTATACCAAGAAAATATTCCACGTCAACTGAAATTGCACTGATATTTCGATGCATTTGCTTGACTGCAGAGCTCTGTAAAGAAGTTATCTTCCAGCACACACCGACATCAACGAATGATAACAATAGCGTATTTAGAACGCGGTACATAAAATAGAATGAGGCTATAGGAACGAACCTTCGGGCCCATTCTTGGGTCGAATAATTACTTCGATAATTATTCGGTTGTTTACCCAAGTCCCATGCCGTATTTCTAGCCGCGTCAACCATGTTGGCAGCGGGATTCGAACCCGGGTCTTTCCGCTCGCAAGCAGATTCGCTCACCAGTCGACCAAGCTGGTGATATGCATTAAATATTTAGTATTAAGCATTTAGATATTTAGCATTAAATCTCACAGTCTTTACACAATAACACTCATAGCCATAAGATGAAGTTTTACTACCGTCAACTGGTAATATTTTGGTTATGAAAGAAGAATTACACAGCTTTCACTCGATAATAATAATGTTTTTATGTTCATACAAACTTAATCAATTAACGTGCAACTGTGTGATCTTTGTGTGTGAGGGAGTTTTGTGATTGAATTTTTCATGGTTGCGTTCAAAAAGAACTACTAAAAATAACTTAAACTGAAATATAAATACATAAATAAACTTGGAACGCAAGAAATAAACTTTGAGCGCAAATAAATAAACTGTTGGTTGGAATTTGGGCGATAAGGCTAAAATTAGCAGAATCGTATTATTTATAGCATCAGCTGGTCAATAATTTATCATTCGATACATCTTATTTTGTGAGCGCTCTGTAATTGACCGCAAAAACTACCTGTACTACAGTAGATAACAACTGAAGTGAATCTACACAGCACAACTCTCACACTTCTCACGCAAGAGATGAACCAAAATATGGCAGTGAACGTACAGTTAAGTAGGCAAGAAATGTAGGAATACTTGCTTCCAAGAATAGCTGCCAGCGCCATTGCAACCATGCAATGCGATTATTCTGCAATTAGAACATGCAATTTCGATAGAAAACTTCAGAAATGAGGTAGCACTGTTCTAGGAAAACTTCATAAAGAATTTAGTGAAGCAATGCTCATAGGAATCGTCAAGATTAGGAAATGTTCCTCAGAGCATTCATTAGCGGTAGACAAGAATTTACCAATCCTTCACTCTCACATCACTGGATCACTTACCATTATTACTATCATATCATTTACCAGTATTGTATCATTTATCAGTGCTGGATCACTCACATCACTAGATCACTCACCAGAATTATTACTGGATCATGTTCATTATATATACTAAAATCATTATATATAATTATACGGGATCATAATAAAAAATTGCCATTTTCGATCGATAAATCAATATGGATTGAAAATAATGATTACCAAAACCGGCATGTGGGCGTATGTACAGCGTCTTAATTCGAGCATTATACGAGTATGTACACTGCGTTTTCCTAAATTCTTGTATTCTTTTCTCGTCTTCTTGGTTCTGTGTTGCCATGTATTTCAATCCCACTGTTCAGAATGACAACAAAGTTGAACACTAATTGAAGACAACGCGTCTCATGGCTACATACTGATCTCTGGCATACATGTAATATAATAAATATAAGACTGAACTCTCCAGTAGACAAGAACATTTGAATAACGATGTATGGTTTTCGTAGAAAAACCATGTCGTCAACTACGAGTTCTGCCCTTCACTTACTCTATTTCTGTAACTTGAGTTTGTAAATAGAGATATTATTTCTTAAATATTATGTATAAAATTCTAGTATTGCCTCCTTGAATATGATTCAATTATAAGAATTGTTCAGTTGTTCAGCATGAATAAGATGTCCTGGCATCACCTCCTCTTGAAGAGTTAAGTGCCTGATCAATAAGATGAGTACAATGCTATAGTCGGAAGGCTTTTTAATTCTCTTTTTCTTCTCTTTCAATTCGATCTCTTTTCAATTCTTTCGCATTCGAGGTGTTCTCTTATACCGATAAAATTACAAGCTGAACTCGTTTCTGCTACCTGGCCCTCTTGGGTACATTGTTCAGCCGGCTCGAGGGAATTGAACCTATTCTCTTCAGTCAGTCCTTAAATCAGTAAGCAAGCATCTTTACCCTCTATGTGGCCACGGAAATCACCTTAAGTACCAAACTTTGAATGCTTCCGTTATTCCTGCAGGATGGCTGAGCAACAGAAATTGACATAGTCATAAGAAATTAAATAATTTGAAGTTTTCAAATTTGATAGAACGTTCATTTTTTATAATTTATTTTGTAATGAAATACAGGTTAGGAAACACCAACGTGTATTTGCACTAGTATATTTCACATCGAGTGAGGAAGAGGGTCAGTGGAAAGACTTTCACTGTTTCTATCAATATATTCGCAGGCTGTAATTGATTCTTTGATTCACATTTTCATCTTCATAGCACCAATTTTCACTTTGGACTTTGGATGCCGAAATAAGAATGTCCAAGTTTTGCAATGCTGAAGGCAAAGAAAAGTTCTTACGAGCTATCGACTCGCTTCCTGGATGCTTAGAAGTAGTTTTAAGGTATAGAAGACATACAAATCGTTTGCTGGATGTTTAGAAGTCACTGACGATTATAAAAAATTTATAACTCGCACGCTGGATGTCCAAAAATTACTGAAACTGATAAAGGCTTACAAGTCGCTCGTAGGATGTTTGGAAGTTATTGAAAGTTTTTGAAGGTCTACACACCACTCGTAGGGTGTGCAAAAGAAAGTGACTGAGGGTCTAGGAATCGCTGTCTGGTTGCCTGCATGTCGTCGCAAACAGCTACTCTACTGTGACGCCATGGCTGCCATCAAGCATGCGAGACCAGAGTTGTAGTTCAGTGACACTTCGTTGTGGACGTAGTCACTCCGGTCGTCAGAGTGATTGTCATTCTGTAAATATCATGCGTGTAATTCTTCTCATCTTTAAGTATACTAACGCAGCTCTCTTACGTAATGAACACTCTTTACTCCAGCGAGAAAACAAATTTGAAACACACTTTCACAAAAACTAACTTTAATAAAATAAGAAACCAGTTGTTTAATTATTGCATATTCGTGGGAAAATATACTTCACTCGTACATATACTGTACACACAGTTGAATATTGAATGAATTTCATCTGACCCGTATTTTTTCGTTCCCTGTCAAATAGTATCAATGTTTAATAAATGTAATGTATAATTTATAGGAAAACAAGATGTGAACTCTAGTTTGAGAAATTTATCTAGTCTCTTTAATAAACTCCACGCTTTTTCTTAAAATGTAGCTAGATCTGATACGTGAAGAAGCGGGCATTTTTTAACGGTGCAAAAAAAGATTTTTTTTATCAAGGATAGCTGCAGCAAAGAAGGCCGTTCTAGTGAACATACGTAAAACTTGACTTACTATGTCGGGGCCACCAACCAGGGCCCCGTACAGCACCTGGGGGTTGGGCCCGGCCTGGTTGAGGGCCCAGCCGCTGTCGCAAGGTTCAGGGGCGTCAGGGCAAGAACTGTGGGGAAAGAATAAAAAAATTTTACTTCTTCCTTCACGTCATCGTATTTATAATGAAAGAAACTCTGCAGCTCGATTTAATCGCGGAATTTTAATTATTCAATCAAACAATTTCGTTTCAATTTAATACCATGAGTTGGAATGGATTGAAAATTGTGAATTCCTCTTTAAAATAATTTCAGGTATTGGTGTACGCTCTTTGATCGGCGCCTTCATCTCCTATCCTGTACATTGCAAATCACATGAACAAAAAATTTCCTCCTACTAGAGATACTCTTTTTATTTTGGCTCTTTTATATCAGTCATGCAGGTCGCATGGACAACTCAATGACTCACACACACTCAGGTCTCCCATACTATTACAGGGTGCAGCAACCTAACTTTTTTTTTAAAGCAAAGCGCTTTGAAAATAGGATGTTATGTTGCCGCACCCTGTACATAGTTTTGAAAATGCTGTATATTTCATTCCAAATTGCTATAATGGAATCAAGTCTTTGTGTATGCTTGTATTCTTATTGAAATGTATGGCTTGTTTCTGTATATTTGACTATTTAATTATAATTATTTGTCCAGCTATAAATGAAATGACAATACACTTAAGGGGGAAAACAACAAACAAAATGGAAAAAGTCAGTTAAAATTATGAATGAAAGATAAAAGGAGATGGAAACCTAAATGGAAGCTTACACACAGCTCATTATACTAGTTTAGAGAAGTCTTTCACAACAGGAATACTTGTTTGAGCATAATTGAATATTTTTAAACACTGATTCCTCAGAACATTGACTGTTCTCCGTTTCATCGTTTCCTGCATTTTAATTCCACGTTTTGGAAAGATAGCTTCGATAATTTGCCTGACCTATTTAGTTATGATTTTGATAAATAACATTTGTATTCATGAAACCACTTTAATAACAAACAATATAGTGTGTAATTGGCGAGATATACAACTCTTTGAATACGAAAAACTCATCTGGTGACACTGCTTCCATAATTTATTGGATTCCTTGTTCTACGAATACAATGAATAACAATGGAACAATAGGTGATAGGATCACATGACTAACCTGGACCTGTGGTGAGGTCGTTGCGGGTAGTCAACTCCGTACCCGATGACGTATGATCTCCCTGATGAACCTAACACGTACTGGGCTTGTTGTTCTGCCCATGCTCTGTTGGTGGTTGGCTGGATGGCCAGTTCTGCCACCTGCAATAACATTGCAATGCGTTATCTTATGATAACTCATAAAGGATGTTGTCCACGTACCCACTCGAAAAATTATGCGTGACTACAATTGTTTTAGGATCTTGAAATTGTAAGCATCTTTTTGAAAAATTTAACATCTATCTAATTAGCTTGAAAAGTAAGAAAATAAACTTTCTTAATCCCTGATCTGGATAGTTTACTTGGCTGGTATGTGCTATCGATTGGCTGACAATTAATTAATGGTAGAAGGCTTACTAATTTAAAGCCAGCCCTCCATTATCTGATTAAATAACTCACTAACCTGGGAGTATCAACAACATGCTGGTTAATATTTTACTGGAGACACTGATAAACAAACTGTACGTAGATATTAAACATGACGTTTATTTTTTCTAACACAGATATTCATGCTAATTTCATACCTGCGAACCATTTTGCTCTTCCACATCTGGTTTTGAAGACATCGACAAAACTTGATTTCGATATATTTTGCAGGTACATATTTTGTACTTAATTCAGCTTGAAGTAGACGACACTATGGAGTATACGTGCCAAGTGACTCCTTTGCACTATTTTCTTTGCTATAACCATGTACAGCCTGTTTCATTGTCAGCACTGAAACCAACTTCCAAAGTCAACCTTTTTATTAAAGAGACTACCGTCTGAATAGAGGAAAACTGCGGGAGTATTCCTAGTTACATGTCAATTTAGAGTTATTTAGGTACAATATTTCCTAAAAGCATAACCTTTATAATTACAGACATGCTATAAAAAGCTACCATAGTACCATACCATATCCCACCACAATATCTGTCGAAATTTATTTTGTCGATCAACGTAATGTCTGTCACCTTGATTGCAATGAACGCAGCATTGACGGCGTGCCTGAGACAACCCCACTGGGTGAGATAGACGAGACCTCCTGGAGTGTGGGTGGCGTTGCGCACACCCTCCGTGAACTTCTGTGCTGCGTCCTTGTATTGAAGGTCACCAAACACATGACCGTACAGCGCCTGTTGTAAGAAAGTGTACGTCAATTTAAAAATTTGAGGCAACCTAACTAACGAATTTTGTTAATTAGCTCCTGAATTTCTTCATTAAAACCCCTGAAAAAACGAATACATGTTCCTCAAACATGATTTTAAGCTAAAATTCTGTGCAAATAATCGCTTCACCTTCAAATCCTGCACACCAACGCAACTGAAGGCGTAGAGTTCAATTAACCTCAGTAATATTCCTATTACAACGCCAGTGTGATGTCAAACCTGGACTCCTGCATTCACGGTACCCCAGTCGAAGAAGCTGACCGGCAACCCCATGTCGAATTCCTCCCATAAGTTGCGGGCCTTGTCCCTGTACTGTTGCTCCTCCGTGGCTCGGTACAGCCACACTGCAGCCCAGCACAGCTCGTCGCCGTAGTCAGGCGAGCTTGCAAAACCAACCACATTTAATTTATTCAACTGAAATGAAGTCTTATTAAATAGGACCTCCAGTTTTCTGGGTTATATTGAGGATAAAACGCTATGTGGGTCATAATAAACAATAGGCCCAAAATTATGATCCAAGTTGTGTATATTCGTTCACAAAAAATTGAATAGCGGGATGAAAGCTATTTTGAAAAGTGTGATACGAATGAATGCAATCAAGTGCAACTGAGTAGCTGTTAGCTCTTTCAAGTGAGATAACATGTGGATTGATATAATAAATAGTACATAGGTGTACGCCACGCATTTGTGCACTATTTTGAACTTTTAGTGGTGCTTGCAATGTGTATATTTGAAGAATTTAAAAATACTATGATATTTATCAGTATCTATTCAGTTCTTAAATTCTAAATTCTGCTAAATTAAGAATATGCACAAGAACTCCAGCCAGAATGTGCCGAAACACCAGTATAAATCTCACTGTTGATTAGACTCTTGTTTTTTGAAGCACTCGGAAAAAATACTCACAAGGGGTATCTCTTTCACATTATCTGCAAACCTCAAAGGTAAATTGGGTATAATTATAACACATTCGTCAATTACATACGAATTCTTACACATAGTAGTTGCCTATTTCAGGCAGGGACTCGTGATAGGTTGCTCTGTATTCGTCTGCGAAGACGAAGAGATCCCGAGACGCAGCGAGGAGTTCCGCTGAGTATTCAGGGTCCGAGTCCTGTTTCATAGCTTTACATGAGACACATATTTGAACACATTGAAGCATTTCTAACTATGCTTACAATTAATACTGTCCTGGGAAAACATGTGACCAATTAAACTAAAATTAATTTGTACCCGGAGAAAAAATTTTGCTTATTAGAATCGTAATGTTGCCCACTTTTAAAGGAGTATCGTTTGTCTTTCAAATATTTTTTCAAGGTGGTTTACACCTGCATTTTACCAGCAAAGACATCGAGGAGTTTGTTAGTATGGGAACAATCTGCTTTCCCCTCCACATACCAGCCCTTAGGCTGGACATAAAGTTCAGTGAATTTCCATCCGACGTGATCTAAAATCAATATTTGTTTGAATGTAATGTCAATCTAGGTTTCGCTTATACTAGTAATGCTTCGAATAAACATCTAATTCGAAAGCGTTGCCCCAAAATTGCTTAAGCTGAAAATAAGCAAAAGTTTCGCTGAAGCTAATTCTTAAGTAACAAGTTCCGTTGTACCAGTAGGATAGAGATGAATAGAATAGAAGGCGAAGTAACCAGTGTCTATCAATACAATGGGGCAACAGCAGCGATGCGTTGCCAACTTAGATGTTAACTAAAGTACTAAGAAATATGAAAAAAAATCAATATATATCTGAACAATTTAAAAATACAAATGAATATTACCTAGAATATTCAGACTCACAGCAAAAACTATGGACGCAGCAGCAAGAGCAGCTGAGGCTTCTCCAGCGAGGTCGGAGCCTGCATGGGTGAAACAATTCGAAATTCAAAAGATTTGTGGGTAAAAACGTCTAAAATACACAAGATAAAAAAGTAGAAATACCATTGGCACACAACAGTTGGGGATAAAGAATGGACTGGAAGATAGATGGTGAGCTAAAATAGAGTACTAAGGTTTGAAATTGAAATGGAAATCGAAAAATAATTCGATATGATAATGGGTATAAATAATTATAAACGCTCAGACTCATACCGTATTTTAAAATGTAAATTATACGTGTAGTTTAACGTTGGCCTTGGCAACAATTAAAGTACGCCAAATTCAATGACTATTCAGTGGTTGGCAAAAAATGATTGAACAAGTGTTCACAACCCACAGTTTGCCGTCATCAAAGTTTACCTGTCTTTCATCGATTCTAGCGCGACTCAAAATGATATCTGCAAAAACATATCCCTTACAATAAGATTAATTAATTAAGCTACTTCTGCCTAAAGAGTAAATATGCTCTCCAAGTTTCTTTAGAAAATTGTAATGCATTACCTCATATTACATCTACATGGTAAAAATTTCCTGTTCAAGTAAAATACCTCTGACTAAAAGTAGGCGTTGGATATTTTACATATACCAAATGTATGTACAAATGTGCTGCCTACTCACAATTCAACATCGAAATTCTTCTACTTTCGCAATTAGTATGATTGAAGTTAGAGTAAAGCAATTTCCCATTCTTAATATCTGTAAAATATTATTTGTCACGTACAGTGATCGCTTAGTTCAAGGCCATGAAATAATCCAAAAATGATCCATAATTTCGTGTTTCTAGTTTTTGATCGAGGTTAAAATTAAACCTTCTTTTGAATTTTTCACAGCAGATGAAGGCGAGACAACCTCAACGAGCTTAAAACCTTTAGTTTATTAAAATATCATTTCGAAAGACTGTCGAAAGTAAACAACAAAACAAGTCACACCCATAAATAGATGTAATTTTAATTGTAATATATTATACAATTCATTATGAATTTGATTCAAAGCTCCTTATACTACAATGCAATGCCAAATCTGCTTCCAACACAGTCGACTCCAGTTCTGAGACGCACGTTGAAGCAACAGGATTTCTCAATCTCATGAAAAGCCATTTCTTAGACAATAAGTTCTGATCCTTATAAAAGTATTTCAAATAGGAAGTAAAACTTCTATTTCAAGGAACAGCAGTAGCTGGAAAAGTTGAAGTAGTCTGTGAGATCACCTGGTCCGTTGACATCTATCTTGAGTGACGGCCTGTCCATGGTCATGTCCTCCGGCCGCCCCCAGTACGCATGGTCCAATTCAGCGTCACCCACCTGAGAACACAGTATTTACAGCTATCAATTCCTTGCTATTATTAATACAGGCTTTATGGCGTACTAATTAAGCTTCCTTGATCTGCGAAGACTTAAGTGTCAGGTTCTTTCATCAAGAAATCGAGTAACTCATCTGGAAAGAGGTAAACTAGGAAGAAAAGATGAATAATCTTGTTAAAATACGATCATCACGCTGATTTGAACACCCAGTAAACGCAAGCTGATCTGTCTAAGTGCCAAGGGTTTGACCCTTAAAAATTTGTCGTTGAATGAAGGCACTTTGCGTGCACAAAAAAAAACTGAAATAACCTTTAGGGCACTGTAGGGCACGCAGTGTGGGGTACAGAGTATAGGGTACACAGCTCACTCACTCACCAAGCTCCCACCTCAAAATTTGGTATCACACGTAGCCGATGTTAGATGTGCTATACATGATCTATGTTTGTCAAGAAAACCGTACTTTACAGGCCTTAAAATACGCGGATCAATTTTTATGGTGAATGGTATTAAAAACTTAAAATAATTGTGCGTTTAAATTATCATTTGATGGTGTGTGAAATACCTGAGCGTACAGAGTCATATTCTGCGAGTGACACTTCAAGAAGTAGTCCGTGCCCCACCTGATGGCCGTCCTCCCGTACTCCAGCTGACCTGAGACAAAAGTTCAGCTGACCTGAGACAAAAGTTCAGCTGACATGAGACAAAAGTTCAGCTGACCTGTGACAAAAGTTCAGCTGACATGAGACAAAAGTCCAGCTGACC
>VCRD01001512.1:108433-121299 GCA_006783055.1 Trinorchestia longiramus | reverse complement strand
GCACAGACGTCTCTTGCACTGGAGCACAGACGACTCTTGCACTGGAGCACAGATGACTCTTGCACTGGAGTCTATTGTGTCTGTCTGCTCTTACTTGGCTCTGTAGTGAAGCATCATTGTATTGAACGAGTATCTCAGAATTAGTGTCTGAGAAGCTAGTTCTAAAACTCCTGGGACACGGCTTAAGAATAATCTTCTCCATGAGACGGCAAGTTGGGATACTAGCAGACGTTTTTTTGGTGTTTATGGTACGCAAGTGTTTGATGTTCGTTTAACTCAGGGGTAATACAAGCCGAGGTTGTTATTCATTCAACTCATGAGCTGGAACAAAGTTAATATTCTTTGTACACGGGGTGAGTTGAAGCATAAGTTAACATTCTACACAGGGGGAATTAAAACAGGTTGAAGTACGTTTCACTCATTGCCCATAGAAACAGCATTTAAATTGGCATTTACCTGACAGCCGTCGCAACACTCTGCGCTGCACAAGGACGTTTGGTGCAGTAAAATAACGAATGAACAAACAGTTCCTCTTCTACATCCTTTTGCTGTGCAGCGGTTTAGCTTAGTCATCTAGATCCTAGCTTCCCATGCCAAACTTTGCAGTCTGATTAATTCATTTTATGTGCTTCCTAGTTTTTTTGTTTACAGAGCATTGTTGACTTTGTTCTGTTGAATTGATGCGACGCATTCGAGTCCAGTCGATCTGTCTGTTCTTTCAATGAGATACTGGGTTAAAATAACTTGTATATTAATTCTGGCTACGTTTGTCTTGCAAGTACATTACTCAACAGCGCTGCCTGTGTTCATGCTATGAATGCGTGCTCAGTTGCGTGCTGTAAAGCTCAGGCCCTTCATGGTGCAGTAAGACAGCCACTGCATGGCTTGCAACTGCGTTGCCTCGAATGTTCGTCCCTCTGAGACGTGGGTAGCAGGTCACCTGGCCGAGTTCCAGTTCCATGCGTCGCGAAGTTTACCCTTTCATTGAACTGCCTACAGATGCGATTTTTTTTGCCTTTCAACCGGCAGTACGAATGCTTATTGAACCTCGTTATGTATTAGGCTACTGCATTGTGTATTCGGCCAATAGACCTTGAGTAAATAATTGGATGCGTCTTGTATTGCTTTAGTTCCTGCATGAATGGCTGGAACCAAATGTGATCAATAGACACCAGGATGTACATGTGTTTGCTCAGCTGCGCGTCCTGGTCTGAGACAAATTGCGCTCCTGTGCCTACAGAATTCAGGGAGTGCAGTGTGCACAGGTGCAATCCCACTGACTACTTGGAATGCTAGTTCTGACTCGCCCTTTGCGCTGCGCTGAATGTTCTGTTTTGTTTCACGTGCCAATTACTTGCGCTAGCTACGAAGATCTTTGTTTGCAGGCGCACGCCGGAGGTCTAAGCCTTTATTTTGCTCGTCCCTCTGCCTAACTTCTTGTTCTCTGTGTAACGAGTTCTAATTCCCTGCGTAACGAGTTCTAATTCCCTGCGTAACGAGTTCTAATTCCCTGCGTAATGAGTTTTAATTCCCTGCGTAATGGTAGTATTCCCCATTTGTGTGGCGCGCTTATCTTTTTCGCAATTTCTGTGTTGCGTAAATTTTGGATGCTGCGAATTTATTTAGTCGCTGCTGACATTTTAAAGATCCCTTCACCGAAGTATCTTAATACTGCACTGTACGTGTCTTTCTCTGTTGGCATCTTACTTCTGTGCCTGTACCTGCCTGCCCTTTTATCCTCTTACGTGATCAGAGAGAGACCATAATTCACATTCAGAAGACATTCTCAAGAATCGAGTTTTTAATTGAATCAATAGTCATGGTCTTGACTGGCGTCCTGGATGCGTATCCATGTAGGTTACCAAGTCTCACAATATTTCGAAGTTGCTGGCCGAGTGTGGATGTTGCAAGCGACTGGCGTGCTCTTAATGTGGTACGTGATGGATTTATGTAATGCGTTTGAGGTTAGACCAGTATTGTTGAAAGTCTCTGCGCTCTCTAATATTGAACACTATTATGATGATGGAGGAATAAAAGTAAAAATCTCATTATGCTTCTCTAACTTCTCATTTCAAAGTCTGAAATAAAAATGGAACTACAATGGAGCATCATTGTTCGTATAGTTTATTTTATTTAGAGTTGATCCCGAACACATTTTTGGCTGAGTGGCTTGTGTGCTTCAGGTATCGCCTGTGTGCTGCCCAGGAATGTAGTGAGGGAGGCATGTTGTGACCTTATCAAGTATTGCTCGTCTCTCACTGATGCTTAAGCGAGTCCTGCCACCGCACTGACAACAGTCCAGCGCTGCTAGTCTCTATTCCAAGCTCGTGCGCATTTCCATTTAGAATTCAATATAATTCTGAGAAGTAGTGTATGGAAACTTTATAAAGTCAATTTCACCATTTTGATCGTTTTTTTTGTTATTATATGTCTCTGCCTTCTAGGGTATAGGCACGTAAAAGTTGCTTTGAAATTCAATTTTGCCTTAATTGTTCGTTTTCCTGTTATTTCTTCTTCTTGTAGGATACTCTTCTGTTAACTCATGTATGTTCTAACGTGTCTTAGAATTATTATTTTATTAGTTGTGAATGTAGATTCAATTTTATTTTGTCAATTTCTCAAATTGATTCCTGAATATTTAAAGACCAAAACGAGTTACAAAAATTCTTTAGATGTAATTATTAGATACATTCAAGTATTATGACAATTATAGGCAATCCATAAGCCAGAGGATCAGTTTGAAGCAAACAATGCGTCAGCGATGTACTTGACTTGTCGAGACCAGGCTTCTTATCTCAAGAGATAACTCGACAATTCTCTGTCGAAGCTCAATCTTAGGCCTTCTGACTATCGTTCAAGTAGAACCGTGTCATTTTTATGACGAGTCTACCGACTGAAAAACGTAGCTGCGCTCTAATATAAGGTAGCGTTTTCAAAAATTTATGATTTCAAGACTGAAATTTTTATATTGGGGCTTAGACAAGACAATAATCACTTTACAGGAGCATTATATTACGGCGGTGTCGTGTAGTGATCTGGCAGGTACCTGCATATTCGGTCAATTCGTTGATAAATTTCCAACTCCAGATGTTCGAATGTATCCGGATCCTGATTGATAGTTTACCTGTTGCTGAAAATTGTTTTAAAATGTATTCATTCGAGAACAAATCGTTCCACAAAGTTTGTAATCCCTCTTTCAAATTTTTAGGGCGATTTTGAAAAGAAAACCAGATCGAGATCGTCTTTCAGTTGCTCATAATTTTCATAACTTTTACGGATAAAGTTATTTTGCAAAACCCTGGAAAGATAAGTCAAATGGAACGATTTCATGTGATTAGGCTGGGCGAGGTGAAACCTCCAAATTGAAACTGTTTTTTTCCTGAATCATTCTTGCCGTATGCAGTTTGCATTGTGATGCTGAAGCACAACAGCATTCCTATTGATTAGTGTTTTTTTTTATCGATATAGCAGTTCTTAGAACTTCAAGTTGTGAAGTGTTTCGAAGTTATGACTTTTTGATTAGTCATTAATAGCTCATAGTGAACCAGTCTTCTCATCTCCCTCTGTAAACAAAGCGTGTTTTTTTTTGTGTGTAGTCTTTGCATTGGAATGAACTGCAGACTTGGATTCCTGCTCGACCACTTCCTTTTGCGTTGACCATTGAGAAAAAGAACTCGTTTCTCGTCCCCAGTAATAATTCGTTCCAAAAAAGATATTTGCGGTGCCTCGAAAACAAAGATTTGCCGAGAGCCAACCTTTGGTTCCATTGGTTCATCATCATTCAAATCACGGGGAACCTGCTGTCCGAGTATTGAGATCTTCCGCAGTTCATGATTGCTTGAGGTTATGTTTGTGTGAGTTGAATTAATAGTTGAGCAAGTTCTCTACTGGTGAACTTTGCACTGGTCTGTATTGGATCTTTAAAGCTTTCTTTTTCAATTGATATGATCCTTTTTACCATGGTTTATCTTTGAGATGAAAATCTCTGGGTGATAACTTAGCAAACAACTGTTGGTATTTTTGAACATTAAAACGTTATTTCCATAGATAGAACAATTGTTTCATGCAATTTGTGGGGCTGATTCACCTTTCATGTATTCATAGAGCATATAATGGCTTAAATTTTTTCGTAAATATCCATTTCGTGGGGATTGAAACAATTAAATTGATTTAGATTGAGTGATTATTATTTCTAAAAGAATTAAAAACACATTAGAACTCAGATCTCATTTAAACTAACAATCGAGGGGCTCTAAGGATTACTAAAAAAGTCACCAAGAAAAACATAACTTATTTTTAGAGTCTACCACTTTTACTGGGTACTTTTAATTCCATTGTGTTGAAACCAACTAAGTCAATCAATTGAATTGCCAAAAAAAATCCAAATTGAATGAAATTGCAGTGGAGTTCAAACCAATGTACAGGTATTGCAAAGTTTAGGTTTAGTGTATCATTTTAATGGTCACACTTAGCAAGAGTTGTTTGTTACCCTAACACAGAAGTGAAGAGAATAGGACCAAAGATTAGGTTACCAAGTTATCACTGGGTACTCGGTCACACGCGCTACTCGTGCTGATGGAGAGACTTCAACATTTATGCTCGTCTCGTTGTGCTGTGCTTGCATTGAGATTTTCATCACGTTCCAATTTTGCTCTCTGAGTTTTGCTATTATTGCGAGTAATTTGGTGTTCGAGTTCATTTGAGATTGAACGAAACTGTGGAAAATTACATTTCTTATTGATTTCCCAAACGTTGTTCCATGTTTAAATGGTTGCGTTGGTGTAGTGCGTGTAGCATATCGACTTCGCTGCACACAACCTTGTCTTCTCTAGGATTTTTTTTTCAAATTACATGTTTCTAACTAACTCGTGTTAGTTGTGAGACTCTCTATACGGGGCTAATTGTTATTGTTTTCTGGTTGTAAATAATTTTGCCATTTTTAAGTTAGTGTTTTTGAAATACATGCTAAACGTACGTTAACGTGAAATCCATCTTTGTATAGAAAGCTCGAGTGAGAATGATTGTAACTTAATGGCAAGGAAACCAAAGAATGTGGTATGTCGTGATGTTTAGAAGCACATTTTCAGTTAAACTTAGAAGTATAGTTAAACACAGTTGAGCGTATAAGAACTTCCCTGCGTGCGGTAAATCCACCATGGAAAAAACTTTACCTTCTCTTATTTGAAAAAAATTCCGGCTGTGAAAATGAACGTATTATAACAGCACACAAAGCGGACGAATTATGTCAATAAAAAGATTATTAATTTCTAAAGTTGAAATTACTCTCGTACGACAATGCTGAGGGGAAAGAAAAAACCACAACACTCTGGATTCGCTTTCGCGGGTTGTACATACATTGGCAAGAATAATCAATAATACATTTCGTTACCTCTATTATTCAACGAAAACAATTTCAATAATTATTACCCAAAATTAAAAGATCACTTGCTCACTACTCTGAAGGAATCATTCAGCCCTATTGAATCCCTTGTCAGAAGACGCGTTGGATTAACCGGGGGTCTTGTGCTGGGTCCATGATCGCGAATAGAGACAGTCAAGCATTTAGTTCGTTTGCAGATCACGTCTTTGTTCTGGATGCGTGTGTCATACCGTGAAGCGTTGTGAATAAAGGAACTATTGCCCGAATACCTGCTCGATGAAGGTGTATCTTGAACGTATTGAGCCAGATGTGAACTATTCTGATGCGAATTTCGTTTAAAATTAACGTTCTTTTAAGTATTGGTCACAAAATATTGCATTTTATGTCAAGGTTGGCTGGTGACATCAGTGCTGCTTACGTTTTAGGTTTGTTTCTATTACGAAAAACTCCAAAGAGCTTTCTAATCTGCAATACGATCCGTGCATTTTTAATAACCTACCGGCAAGCGGTAGGGTGAGCTGTATAATTTTAAATAGTAGCTCGTCACCTTTCGAAATAAGTGATCTTATCTTCTTTACAGATGGAATGCGTTAAGCAGCACAACAAACTGTGGTCGAGCGAGGCTATGTTTCTTCACGACTACCTCGAAGTACCTGTCACAAAAGAAATATACGACACTTTCGCTGACACGTGTTCACCCAGTGCAGTGGGTACGCCTAATGGCAGGTGGGTGTACCTCCGTATTTCGAAATCTTGCCCTAAATCTTTGAATAAGCAATGAACAAAATTAAGCAATACTTATTCCTTATTTAACCCTAACCTTCGAAGTGATCTTGGCTTTGGATTACTCTGTAAAGCCGCCGGTTTTGGCTGTGACGAAATGCCCTAGTTATGGAAGTCTTGTCACATGCATTTAGTATAGCTTACAATTCAATTTTGATTATCTTTTCTCGTGCGAATCTCAGCCTCGTAAATTTTTGTCCCAAATGGACAGAAAGTGCGCACTGAACTAAGCTAATTGATGGAGTAAGATAAATAAAAATGGATGATTGCGTTTTTACAAGTGCTTGATTATTATACGACGGCTAAAAAATGCAACCTTCCGTTATCTTGACGAAGAAAGCAAGCGTCTTCTACAGTTTTCTTAATCACATATTTTCCATGTTGTGGGTGACTGAGGTACGAACTTCAGTTAATGTCTTTAGCATCGGCATTTCTTTGTTTTTCATTTGCATTGAATGACTCAGGGTGGCCCTAGAGGAATTACTTTAGACGACCCTGGCTCACAGGAGAAAAACTCTGGGATGCCATCCTGTTGTATGCCTGTGTATTAGAGGGAATTGAAGGCCGTTACAAAGGCCCCAGCCAAACGCTGGCCCCTCAAATCTAAGTCTAAGTTTAAGGCTGCATATTCGAGCTGTCTTAGTTGTCTATGATCGCCGAGGCGAGGCTGAGAATGAGCAGAGAGCTACCACTTCTATTGTTATATGAGAACTCGACTTTTGAACCAACAGAATTGTAATGCTTTTTCCACAGAACTACCCTCGCAAACGTTTATCACCATGACAAGAAGAAATGTTGTGTCAATAATTGAAATATTGAAGTCAGTAGACCAATATAATTGAAGTCTAAATAGAATACATACTTATTTTCCCCTGTGTTATATCTTTTCTATGTTGGAATTTGAACTCGCTGCATGCTTATCCCATGTGTATTAAAAAAAAATATTTCATCATCAAGAAATCATGCGTAAACATTACCCATGTTTTGAATGATCTCAACTCGAAGACTTGAATGTTTTAAAGCAAAGCTTAGAAAAGTGCCAAATATGCTTTGAGGAGTGTTCCAAGTATGTAGATGGATTTTGTTCTCACGAATATTAAGAAATGCACATGAACCAGATGCTGATTGATGTTTCTGCATATTGGCTGTGTTTGCGGCTGGTTCTTATAAAGGGAGCTTATTACCCGTCAAGTTTTATCGGCCTTGTGCCACCTTAAGGATATTTAGTACAGTGTTTGTTTTTCTCCTGTATGTTAGACAAACGAGTCTTAAAAACTTTTGAGGTCAAAATTGCCAATCGGGAGTTCTCACATCTGGCGCATGTAGTTTTCAAAGCCAGTTCAGGTATACATACTAGTCAACGTGCTAAATTAGGCCTACCATTGATGAGGGAATCGTGAACTGCATAGATACTTAACCAGCTCTGCTTCTTCAGAATTTCCAGCCCGGAGTTAGGGTCTGAGAGCGTCGGGAGTGCCAGTTCAGGCCCCTCCTCTCTCGCCTCCTCCCCTCTGCCCCAGGACTCCTCACAGCAGCCCTCCGTCAGCTCTCCTACCTTTGACTACTCGGACACATTGCCCAAAGACTTCCTATCCAAGATTGACACTACCATCGCTTCCATGAAGTCATCGATAGAAAAGTTTGACACCAAAAAATAGTGAGTCGAGTTAAATGGGTGTTTTTCCCCTTTAGTGTCGAGTTGGTTACGCGGGACGTGCTTGAGTTGTGTTGCATTGTTTGTTCACTAATGAAGTTCTGCACCTTCTATGTCACCAAAATGCAGTTTGTTTTTCCTGTATGAAGCCCTTACTTTATTTTATGCATGATAATTTTTTTATGCATCTACCGAGGGTTCGGTACTGGGCAGTTGTAGCTATATCCACATAGAGGTGGTATGGGTAAAGTTTGTTAACAATATCACTATTATGGGTCTGTATCATTTTTTCTTCTCTTGTTCTGTTTTAGTTGGTGCTTGGAACTGTTTATTCTCTTTGTTGCAAGTTCTCTGAACATAGACTTGGTTCATTTGGTCGACTGGTGAGCGAGTCTGCTTGCGAGCGGAAAGACCCGGGTTCGAATCCCGCTGCCGACATGGTTGACGCGGCTAGAAATACGGCATGGGACTTGGGTAAATAACCGAATAATTATCGAAGTAATTATCCGACCCAAGAATGGGCCAGAAGGTTCGTTCCTATAGCCTCATTCTATTCTATTCTATTCTATTCACACATTACTCCTTTTAGAATAACCTTTCAAGCAGTAGGCACTTTCCTCCAAGAAGCGTTCATTTTGGAACAACTGTAGCTTATGGTAACAAATGTGATTATTTTGCTAGTTTATTTCGATTCCAAATCTCTAGAACAATTCATGGTTGGATATTTTCTTAAATGAAAGTGAAACGGTTGTTTTCATGACCATAAACATGTCAACAATAATTATTTGTACAAGAAATCGCATTTTACAGCTCCAGCCTTGGAAGCCTTTTCGACGAGTGATTTGAAAGTGAAAAAGTCTTTTGTGGTGAATTATTTCCCCGTGTTACGGGTTTGAGTACCAGTTAATCAAGGGAGGCCAGATTCTGGGAATAGTTGAAAATTCTGAAAGCGTAACGACTGTCACTACAGTTTCAAAGTGGACTGACATGGCATTTGTCCTTCAAACGGCAGTCAACCAAGTTGACACCAGAAACCCTAAATTGACTTCTCTAACTCTTTCACCAGGTAAGTTAATATTTCTTGGAATTAAGGTTCTGTTATCCCTATGGATAGATTATAGTTCCGTTTCTAAATGGAGTTCATTCCATAAAATGTTAAAATCTTCATTCGTGTTATAGATGTATCAACTATCGTTTTTCAATCGTTTAAACGGGGAAAGACTATTAGTTTCATATGTATATGATTCCATCATTTGTTATCGAAATACACTTACATTTTAAAAATGTTGAATTTACTAACAATAATTTTTTTAAATATTTTTCTGCAGCCAATATAATAGGGTTTCACCTGGTAAAATGGGGAAAATGTTGTTCCATTCACAGTTTTATATGCCATCAATTGGAGAGCATGGTGGTTTTTTTCTCCTTCTCTTGAATGAATTCATATTTATTCCACTAAAAACTGAGAATCTATTATTTCTGTTCATATCGGACAATATGAACGACAGATAAAGCTGCTACTACGGCCGATTCTCGCATGACCGCCACTTAAAGCTTACAAAAATTAGCGGCTCGATAAACTATAACTGCGTTTTTTCTGTTATTACAACCATTTTCATTTTGCAGCATTTAGCAGATGTTCGGTTCGTTTGATAATTAGGTGCCGATATTTTGATTATTTTCAAATGCATTATGATTGCCATGCATTAATTAATCACATTTTTTGACTAATAAATAATATATTTATTAATTTAGTTATTCTTCTTCTGCATATTAATTTCGATTAGAACATTCTCCAAATGCTTTGTGAGCAGTGACTGCAAAAAATGCAACATCGTCGAAAAAATTCGTTTCTGATAGAGCTGTGACCTGATCCGTTCCAAAATAGACGTCGAATTAGGCGGCAATGGCTGTACCACATTTTAGAGCAAAAATATTAACAGCGATGAAGTTTTTAGTCCCTTATCAGAAAATATTCCAAGCATGTTCTTATCAAAGATGATGCGTAAAAGCAGGACAATCGAACAAACAAATACATTAACAATTAGTTTAAAATAAAGAAAATAAATAAATGTGTGCGAATCATACTATCATTCTATATAATTGGCATGTATGCAGTTAATTATTGAATGAACTAAATGTCTGCTAAATGTAATGATATTAAATAACCGAAGTAGCTTTCGGAAGCGCTAATTTTTGTGCGTACTAAGTGACTGCCTCGCTAAAATTGGCCATAGTTGCAGCATGGTCAATATTGCATTATCTACCAAGTGCTGGGAAAGAAATATATGGAAACTTATTGGTTTAATAACATGTTCTTTTTTTTTGGTTTGTATAATTTGATTTGATTAATACATGTGGGCAAAAAAGTTGTAACGATAATTATTGAACATCCTGTAGTAAATGCCTTTCTTTTTAAACTAAATTTATATATTGAGGAATCAAGATACTCGTAGATTGAGTGTACTTAATAGACGTTAAGATATAATTCATTTAGAGTTATAATCTTGCCATCATTTTAAAGTGTACGTGCGCTGTAATGTCGCACGAGAAAGTAGCTTTACTATAGATGAAACACGACTAGAATTTCAAACAGTAGGACTAACCATAATTATTGTTTAAAAATTGCCTCCACCCCTGCAGGTTACAAGTCACATGGAAAAAGGAGTGAAAAAAGTGCATGTATAATATTACTCTCAATTACTGTTTTCTATTTAATTTTATAAACAAACATCAATGTAGTTCCGTAACTTCATGCCTATACTGTCCTGCATTATTTTCATAAACAGCTGTGGTATGGCGGTGAGCCAACGAATTTGATCAAATACAGTATATTCATGCAGAAATAATTTAGATACATTCCTTTAAGATGCATTCCATGAGAAACCTCTTGGGTGTATGAGCAAGGGAATTGTCTTTAACATATTTTTGGAAATTAGCGTCCTTCAGGGGGATAGATAGGATTTCCGAGCTGCACCCAAAGAGGCACGCTAATACTGTCTGTCCTCGTCAGCGTGCCTTAGAAACTTAGTCCATATTCCTCAACGGGAATTAGATCGAGCTACCTACCTCAGTGTAACCAATGTTGCTTGCACGAGTCTGTTGTAGGTTTAGTTTTTATATGTAAGTAGACCTTATTCTTCCGTCTTCCTTGTGCAGTAGGCATCGGACCTGACCTCATGCACAAATGTCTTCGAATCGTAATATAGTATAGTTTTCACTCCTTCATTTTTGTTTCTCTAACATGCTTTCTACTCTTGTTGAAACCCCTTTGCAAAGGCTGCGGTGAGACAACACTATTGACTTTAATCGGGTAACCTGAAAAGTTCAAAAAACGAAACATTCAATGTATTATCTAAATCGAACAAAATATAATATCTCCAATCCGTATCTGTGAAGGTAGGGGGCTTTTATATTTCATTATCATAGGAACTTAATTTTCAGCTGGAGTAACATTATATTAGTCGAAACTTTCAAATTCATAAACAAAGTGCGTTGGCCGCTTTTGATAATATATTCTATTGAAGAGTATAACACTCATGTATAAATTTTACTCGTCGTAAGCGTTAAATTCTCATAAGGAACTCACACAATGAAAATACGGTTTAAAAACTCAGAACTTGAACCGAACAATTAAAAGTCTTTATTAGAGTGTAATAATATCAACTGTTCAACAGTTCTATAGCTCAAGTTTATCTCTATGGGGTTAACGCAAAGCCAGCAACAAAGAATAGCTTCTCGACTGAGGCAGAAGACGGCAAAGTTGTGTTAAAACGAAAAAAGATTTGTAGAATAAGAGGATGCTGTTTCAAGCTTTCAATTTCTTGTCACTGTTGTTGAAATACGTCATAACCTGCATGTCCACTGAGGATTTGCTAAATGGCCTTTTCTTTTCGAAGCCGAAGTCCTCATCTTCGGGAGACGTCGAGTTTGCCTCCTCTGAGGCATTGGCTGAACTTGCATACTGGAATATCGAGACAGAAATTGTGAGGTAATTTTTCACTAAAGTCATTTTGCTCTCACGGTCCCACGCTTCGTTGTTACCCACCCATCGCAACTTGAAGTAAGGATTAGTGGTTGCAGACAATGTAGCATCATGAACGTCTGATTCATGAACTAGCTGAAGGTATTTTTGAAACTTTTTCTGAAAGCCCGGAAAAACTGCCCGTACGAGTGGGACACAATGTTCTAACTGCTTTGACTTCAATTCATTGATTTTATTTCGCACAATAAGAAGGATAGGTAAGAATTGTCCGTAGAAAATGGCCTTTTCTCCTTGCACGTGGTCGATTGCAGTAGCGATGGATTCCAAAATACAAATATATTCATAAATGAATTCTATTTCAGAGATTTTCAGGGTTGGGAGCTCTAATGCGGTAAAATGTACATCGATCTTATCTTTGTGTTTCAGTAACAAAATTAAGGCATCATGGATTGAATTCCATTTTGTAGTAGGGCTAATTTTAACCTTACGAAACGCTTTTACCGTCCATATTGATAAAAATGGTGCTTGGGATTTTGAAAATATCACGCGTACAACACAAATATTATTTTATGATAAAACATGTATTGAAATCAGCTTGAAGGGATAAAATTTTTAATAGACAATTGATTGTATGTGAAATATCAGCCACATAGAAAAAAAGAACAGGGGGAACTTTATTATTGCAAAATTTTCAAAAAAGTGCCAGAGACATCATAACTCATGAAATAAAAGCAAATCATTTTATACTTATTATTTGTTTTACAGCATGGACCCTTGGATTGCATTAAAATATTAACCATGAATTCTTCACGCAACCAGTAGCAAAAAGTTGTCATGTAATAAGAAATTAAAACCTTTTTTAGTAAAAAGAAAATATGCACACATACAAAGTTTCTAACTTACCAACGAATTATATAGCTTAGAATAGTACAATGAAAGATCTTGCTTACCTTAATACGAGTGTAAAGATTCAACGTACTGTTCATGGCGGCTGAGATCGTTTAGGCATACAGCATGCACTCACACTTGAGTTTAACTCTAAATTGTTCTTTTATTTAAAAAAA
>VCRD01001512.1:70842-103001 GCA_006783055.1 Trinorchestia longiramus | reverse complement strand
ATAATGAATATGAACAAATCAGAATTCGAAGCCCATAATCTTCCAACATAAAATTTAGCCGTGGTTAACTGAAAGAACGGGTTGCTTGAAATTCATAGAGATATACTTCAGTGAAACACACGTAGTCAAAAAGTGCATTCATTTGATTACATTAAGCCACAGAACGCAAGTCCATTGGGTTTTCAAAGACCGTAAATACTGTACGTATGCCCAATTGAGCCAATGAAGTTTTACGTAAGACCAAATCTATTTTTTCTATAGTGGTATGTAAATACATATATATGATATGGAAGTGGCACCACTTAACCAAATATCACCGAAAAAACTCTAAAACAGATAATTCCAACATTATTGAACTTCGTTCATTCTCAACGAAATCTGCGTAAAACAAAAACTTGAATGACGCCTTCAGTCTATGTAGACTTGTACCAATTGTTCGCACCAATTGAACACAAAGAAGTTTTGCAATGTGGTTACCGGAACATGCAAGTAACTATTAAAGCACAAAATAATATCGGAATTTAAGCGGAAATCAAAATTACCGATACATGAGTAAATATAATATAAGTTTGCTATTACTGACATTTCCATGATATTAAACATGGCAGTTCTGTCACATACTAGACTGAGGAAATAAACTGAAGATTATGTCCGGAAAAAAATTTGTAATCAAGAAATGAGAAAACTCGCACTAACGAGTCGGCTCGTAGGAATTTATTTCCGCACTAGTGGAAATAACTGTCAGGAAAAAACTCAGAAGATTAGACAGTTCGAGTTTCAATTTTTTTTGACAGAAAACAACATAAAAAATTAGTTTGAAAATTATTTAAATTTATGATTATCCAATGCCTTTATCTTCCAGGAATCTACGCTCTATGTAACGCAGCATTGATAGTTGTTTGAATTGTGGAATTGGTTCATACCTTACTCCTTTTAGAATAACCTTTCAAGCAGTAGGCACTTTCCTCCAAGAAGCGTTCATTTTGGAACAACTGTAGCTTATGGTAACAAATGTGATTATTTTGCTAGTTTATTTCGATTCCAAATCTCTATAACAATTCATGGTTGGATATTTTCTTAAATGAAAGTGAAACGGTTGTTTTCATGACTATAAACATGTCAACAATAATTATTTGTACAAGAAATCGTATTTTACAGCTCCAGCCTTGGAAGCCTTTTCGACGAGTGATTTGAAAGTGAAAAAGTCTTTTGTGGTGAATTATTTCCCCGTGTTACGGGTTTGAGTACCAGTTAATCAAGGGAGGCCAGATTCTAGGAATAGTTGAAAATTCTGAAAGCGTAACAACTGTCACTACAGTTTCAAAGTGGACTGACATGGCATTTGCCCTTCAAACGGCAGTCAACCAAGTTGACACCAGAAGCCCTAAATTGACTTCTCTAACTCTTTCACCAGGTAAGTTAATATTTCTTGAAATTAAGGTTCTGTTATCCCTATGGATAGATTATAGTTCCGTTTCTAAATGGAGTTCATTCCATAAAATGTTAAAATCTTCATTCGTATTATAGATGCATCAACTACCGTTTTTCAATCGTTTAAACGGGGAAAGACTATTAGTTTCATATATGATTCCATCATTTGTTATCGAAATACACTTACATTTTAAAAAATGTTGAATTTACTAACAATAATTTTTTTAAATATTTTTCTGCAGCCAATATAATAGGGTTTCACCTGGTAAAATGGAGAAAATGTTGTTCCATTCACAGTTTTATATGCCCTCAATTGGACAGCACGGTGTTTTTTTTCTCCTTCTCTTGAATGAATTCATATTTATTCTACTAAAAACTGAGAATCTATTTCTTCTGTTCATATCGGACAATATGAACGACAGATAAAGCTGCTACTACGGCCGATTCTCGCATGACCGCCACTTAAAGCTTACAAAAATTAGCGGCTCGATAAACTATTACGGCGTTTTTTCTGTTATTACAACCATTTTCATTTTGCAGCATTTAGCAGATGTTCGGTTCGTTTGATAATTAGGTGCCGATATTTTGATTATATTCAAATGCATTATGATTGACATGCATTAATTAATCACATTTTTTCACTAATAAATAATATATTTATTAATTTAGTTATTCTTCTTCTGCATATTAATTTCGATTAGAACATTCTCCAAATGCTTTGTGAGCAGTGACTGCAAAAAATGCAACATCGTCGAAAAAATTCGTTTCTGATAGAGCTGTGACCTGATCCGTTCTAAAATAGACGTCGAATTAGGCGGCAATGGCTGTACCACATTTTAGAGCAAAAATATTAACAGCGATGAAGTTTTTAGTCCCTTCTCAGAAAATATTCAAAGTATGTTCTTATCAAAGATGATGCGTAAAAGCAGGACAATCGAACAAACAAATACATTAACAATTAGTTTAAAATAAAGAAAATAAATAAATGCGTGTGAATCATACTATCATTCTATATAATTGGCATATATGCAGTTAATTATTAAATGAACTAAATGTCTGCTAAATGTAATGATATTAAATAACCGAAGTAGCTTTCGGAAGCGCTAATTTTTGTAAGTACTAAGTGACTGCCTCGCTAAAATTGGCCATAGTTGCAGCATGGTCAATATTGCATTATCTACCAAGTGCTGGGAAAGAAATGTATGGAAACTTATTGGTTTAATAACATGTTAATTTTATTTTGATTTGTATAATTTGATTTGATTAATCCATGTGGGCAAAAAAGTTGTAACGATAATTATTGAACACCCTGTAGTAAATGCCTCTCTTTTTAAACTAAATTTATATATTGAGGAATCAAGATACTCGTAGATTGAGTGTACTTAATAGACGTTAAGATATAATTCATTTAGAGTTATAATCTTGCCATCATTTTAAAGTGTACGTGCGCTGTAATGTCGTACGAGAAAGTAGCTTTACTATAGATGAAACACGACTAGAATTTCAAACAGCAGGACTAACCATAATTATTGTTTAAAAATTGCCTCCACCCCTGCAGGTTATAAGTCACATGGAAAAAGGAGTGAAAAAAGTGCATGTATAATATTACTCTCAATTACTATTTTCTATTTAATTTTATAAACAAACATCAATGTAGCTCCGTAACTTCATGCCTATACTGTACTGCATTATTTTCATAAACAGCTGAGGTATGGCGGTGAGCCAACGAATTTGATCAAATACAGTATATTCATGCAGAAATAATTTAGATACATTCTTTTAAGATGCATTCCATGAGAAACCTCTTGGATGTATGAGCAAGGGAATTGTCTTTAACATATTTTTGGAAATTAGCGTCCTTCAGGGGGATAGATAGGATTTCCGAGCTGCACCCAAAGAGGCACGCTAATACTGTCTGTCCTCGTCAGCGTGCCTTAGAAACTTAGTACATATTCCTCAACGGGAATTAGATCGAGCTACCTACCTCAGTGTAACCAATGTTGCTTGCACGAGTCTGTTGTAGGTTTAGTTTTTATATGTAAGTAGACCTTATTCATCCGTCTTCCTTGTGCAGTAGGCATCGGAAATGACCTCATGCACAAATGTCTTCGAATCGTAATATATAGTCTTCACTCCTTCATTTTTGTTTCTCTAACATGCTTTCTACCCTTGTTGAAACCCCTTTGCAAAGGCTGCGGTGAGACAACACTATTGACTTTAATCGGGTAACCTGAAAAGTTTAAAAAACGAAACATTCAATGTATTATCTAAATCGAACAAAATATAATCTCTCCAATCCGTATCTGTGAAGGTAGGGGGCTTTTATATTTCATTATCATAGGAACTTAATTTTCAGCTGGAGTAACATTATATTAGTCGAAGCTTTCAAATTCATAAACAAAGTGCGTTGGCCGCTTTTGATAATATATTCTATTGAAGAGTATAACACTCATGTATAACTTTTACTCGTCGTAAGCGTTAAATTCTCATAAGGAACTCACACAATGAAAATACGGTTCAAAAACTCAGAACTTCAACTGAACAATTAAAAGTCTTTATTAGAGTGTAATAATATCAACTGTTCAACAGTTCTATAGCTCAGGTTTATCTCTATGGGGTTAACGCAAAGCCAGCAACAAAGAATAGCACAAAGACGGCAAAGTTGTGTTAAAACGAAAAAAGATTTGTAGAATAAGAGGATGCTGTTTCAAGGTTTCAATTTCTTGTCACTGTTGTTGAAATACGTCATAACCTGCATGTCCACTGAGGATTTGCTAAATGACCTTTTCTTTTCGAAGCCGAAGTCCTCATCTTCGGGAGACGTCGAGTTTGCCTCCTCTGAGGCATTGGCTGAACTTGCATACTGGAATATCGAGTCAGAAATTGTGAGGTAATTTTTCACTAAAGTCATTTTGCTCTCACGGTCCCACGCTTCGTTGTTACCCACCCATCGCAACTTGAAGTAAGGATTAGTGGTTGCAGACAATGTAGTATCATGAACGTCTGATTCATGAACTAGCTGAAGGTATTTTTGAAACTTTTTCTGAAAGCCCGGAAAAACTGCCCGTACGAGTGGGACACATTGTTCTAACTGCTTTGACTTAATTCATTGATTTTATTTCGCACAATAAGAAGGGTAGGTAAGAAGTGTCCGTAGAAAATGGCCTTTTCTCCTTGCCCGTGGTCGATTGCAGTAGCGATGGATTCCAAAATACAAATATATTCATAAATGAATTCTATTTCAGAGATTTTCAGGGTTGGGAGCTCTAATGCGGTAAAATGTACATCGATCTTATCTTTGTGTTTCAGTAACAAAATTAAGGCATCATGGATTGAATTCCATTTTGTAGTAGGGCTAATTTTAATCTTGCGAAACGCTTTTACCGTCCATATTGATAAAAATGGTACTTGGGATTTTGAAAATATCACGCGTACAACACAAATACTATTTTATAATAAAACATGTATTGAAATCAGCTTGAAGGGATAAAATTTTTAATAGACAATTGATTGTACGTGAAATATCAGCCACATAGAAAAAAAGAACAGGGGGAACTTTATTATTGCAAAATTTTCAGAAAAGTGGCAGAGACATCATAACTCATGAAATAAAAGCAAATCATTTTATACTTATTATGTGTTATACAGCATGGACCCTTGGATTACATTAAAATATTAACCATGAATCCTTCACGCAACCAGTAGCAAAAAGTTGTCAAGAAATAAGAAATTAAAACCTTTTTTAGTAAAAAGAAAATATGTACACACACAAAGTTTCTAACTTACCAACGAATTATATAGCTTAGAATAGTACGATGAAAGATCTTGCTTACCTTAATACGAGTGTAAAGATTCAACGTACTGTTCATGGCGGCTGAGATCGTTTAGGCATACAGCATGCACTCACACTTGAGTTTAACTCTAAATTGTTCTTTTATTTTAAAATATTTTCAATCTGAAATAGGGTGCACTGGCATCCTTTTTCTATTGTCGGTACTAGGAGAGGATGAGGAACATTAAATGAAACTTTTAGAGGCCATCTTAACAATAACTAACACGTACGACGAGCAACAAAAGTTTCAAAGCAGTTCCAACCAGGGTTCCCAGGTTTTCATGAATAGTAATAACTTCGAATCTCAAAAATTAACAAATTACATGAAAACGTAATAAATTTTTTAAATTACTAATTAATTGCGTTACTTTTATAATGACACTTTTTATGTTTTTACCACGCATTTCTAAATTCATATTATGCATCGTTGATTATATTACTTCTGCATCATACCAATTGTAGAATTTGTGGGTGTGGAACTTGCATAACATAATTTTATTCGAACATTTTTTAGGCATATGCAATGTTTTTACTTTTATTTCAATATATTCTAACACATACAAGAATCGTGTTCTTTAACTAAACTTATTTATCCGCATATAAAGGTCAAAAAACAAAAATGTTTATTGTCCCTCCAAAAAGAATTCCTCTTTCAGTGTTGCTGTCGTATACTATCCTGCTAATAAATTAATTGTTGGGAGGACTCCCAGTGTGTACAGCAAGTGCCAGCAAGTAGAAATTTCGAGTACAAAAGATGGTAGCACAAGGCAGGTAATATATTGTAACGGCAGTCATTTTTTACAATCATATTTAACAGAGAAAATGGACTCTCGAAACACTTAAAAAAATGAGGCAATGAGAGTAGGCTTAGCATTAGTTTGAACAGCAATGGATAACGAAGACCACCACTGCTTGTTTCTTTTGAAACAACATTCCGAAAATTCGCAAGTTTTTTTACTTTAATGTGTACGCCTCTTCTAAAATGAGTTTTCTTATTTAATTGTTTATACTCTGTTTTTAATACAATATTGAGAAATTTCAAGGGAAGAGGAATGATAGTGTGCTCTATCCCTACATTAACGTCATCAGGATCAATTGCCTGAAACAGTTCTAAGTTTTTAAATCTATCATTCGACAAAAATAGCCTGAATATTTACTTCATTAATAGTTCATAGATGTTCAAGATAAACATTCATACGTGCTCAAGACTCAACGAATTGAGACCCATTTTTGAAAACATAATTTTTAGAGAAGAATCAGAAGAAAGTTCTGCAAATTTTTTCTGTGCCTTTAGTGTGAGATGACAAACTTTTTCGATTTCGACATGAAATGGACTTTGGATCCAATCAAATTGACTCATGTCTGATTATTGAAGAAAATACTTTTTAAAATTTTTTTCTACGCTTGCCAAGTGCTCAATTAGGACTGGGCGGATTATTTTAAAATTTAATTCGTTTTCTGTGATGAACTCTTCCAAACTTGGAAACACTTCGTATACGTTACTTTTTACATTCATCAACCATACATTAATTTTTTTTCAGGAAAGCTTGAATTTTTGAAGTTAATATAAGAACATTTGTATTTTCACCTTTTAATGATATATTGAGGTCATTAACCTTGTCAAGAATGTCTGATAAATAACAAAGTTTGGAAAGCCAATTTTTGTTGTAGAAATATTATATTTTGTCAAATCTGAGTCGTTGTCTGATAAAAATAGCATGACTTCGTTTTCAAAGCGACCAGCCTTCTTAAAGCTCGACCTCTTGAAAGCCATCGGATGTCTGTGTGAAGCATCAGAGATTCGAAAGCTGAACCCATTTCTTTGCAAAAATCTGTAAAAAGCCGAGTATTAAGAGCACGGGTTTTGATGTAATTATTTTCACTGAATCTTGTAGAACTGCACACAATCCTTCGTTAATATTTACGTTGCAAGCACCTCCCGATGAATCACGCAGAGTGAAAGTTATTGCTTTATTGCATACGGACTTGACTTTATTGTGGAAACCCACATTCTTCCCTGTCATTGCTGCTGCACCATCTGTGCAAACCACAACACAGTTAGCCCAATTCAATCCTACTTCTTTAAAAAACGCGTCTACTTTTTGAAAAATTGCATCATCTGTTGCGTGTCCTTCTAACCGTCTAACGGTTTGCAAAAGAGTAAGTCTTTATGAACATCATTGTTGTAGCAATACCTTACATACGCTAATAACTGCGCCATGTTTGTGATATCCGTTGTTTCATCCGATTCAATTGCAAATTTTTAATTATCTGTAATTCTTCCAAGTAATTGTTTAAATTGGTCCTCGCTAATTTTTAAAATTCTTCTGCTCACTGTGGCGTCAGCAACTGGATTTTTTCCCAATTCGTTTGCAGATTTTTGTCCGTTGATAATTGATTGCTATTGGCAAAGCAAGCTCTTCGGCAATTCTGAATGTTTTTTTAGCCTTTGCTATTAGATAAGATGCCTCCAACGATGCTCGTAAATATTTAGATTTCGTTGCAACATGCGCTTCAATATTGGACTGTTGTTTTTTTGTAGACTGTAACAACTTTTCAAAATACTCCACGGGTTTGCTAGCACTAGAACGATGGTTCGTGTCGGGATGTCTTTTCAATCTTGCAGGCTTCATGCTTTCACTTGCTAAATGCTTACTGCAAATCACACACATTTCGGCGCTGCTCATTATTTATTTCAATGAATGTAAATCCATATTGCAAATAAGTTTCATTGTACTTTCTCTTTTTCCCATGAGAATGCTTAATCTCTTTTGTTTCCACCTTAGTACTAATCTCACCAGTTGTGATCGAACCGGCATCACTTGAATCATCAAGGGTTTTACTCTTATGTATTAGCCACTTATCCATAATAGATTTCTCTAAAGTTATTAAATATAAATTCAACTTCTAACCTTTTGAATTCGCGAGTAATGGTAAATGATTTGCAAATAAGTTCTGCAATGGATAAAACGGAAAAAAAAATTCACTTAACTCAATAAAGCAGAAATATTATAAACTTTTCATACAACTGTAGTTTCAAACGTATTCATTTTGTTTAAATGTGCACTGCAACGGTAGAAATAAATAAAAACCGCTGTGAAACCGAAGAGAACTCAGATCGAGCACCTATTATGAAGTTAAATTAATTTTAAAATATTATATTAATAGTGAATGACACGAGGAAATTTAAATAGAAAGCACCGCCACAATAATATCGCGAGTGCTGATGCCCATACTGAGCTCGCGCAGGCGCAGAGCATTGCCGCTAGCCGCTTTAGCTCGGAGATCGGGACCAGCGTAACGCGTTTCGTACGAGTATCGAACGACCGTATCACACACCAATGTTCAATGTGAATGAAATTGTACAAAAATAGCACAAAAATAATTGAACTGATAAATAATTTATCGATTTTCTAAACGAAAGCACAAAGTGGCGAATTTTTTTGTGGCAGTGAGATACCAAAAGTTGCCAAATCCGATACTTATCGCTTAAGCAGGCAACACTGCTTCAGCCCTGGTTCATTCTTCATTGTGAAAAATTCCGTTGAAGTGATCCATAATAAACACGAGTGCCCATGCTACCTGCTTACTTATCGCTTAATTGTGAAAATTAAAGGAAATTGTGACGTCACACTATCGTTATGACCCTTATTGAAATGATTTTATTTCACAGGTGTTGAATTTTCTTCTGTGTCAACAGGTTTATTTTTCTCCGAGTCCTACGCTAGTCACTGTTGCCTGACATGAAACTTTACAATGCTAGTTCTATGGTCAACAAAGGCAAGTGTCGGAAGAAGTTCCAAGCTTGTTGCAAACATATAATACTGGTTCAGTATTTTCTTCAAGTTTTGTGTGATATTATATATGGCTGTCTAGTCGAAGAATAACAATACCATTTCATTTATCAATATTTAATAAAATTCATTGTGAAAACTGATGTATTTTATTCTGAAATAACAATGTTAACTAAATAATAAAAGTGATTATACATTTCGTGACCCCCTTTAAATTGTCGCACGACCACCCTGGGGTCGCAACCCACACTTTGAGGAGCTCTGTTCTAGATGATGGTAAGTCTGGATACAAAGTGTTCGACAATGACACGTTCTTGTAATACAAACTACGATCACATAATGTACCCAACAACACACTCCACTCGGGAAACGAGCAGCTCGCTCGACATGATGGCAATACATAAACTGATCCCTGCAGCAGGCATCTCTGGCCCTGCTCTGATTTCATGTATGCTTCTAACTCTTAGGGCCTCTGTTTGCTTGGGATACACGTGCATCACTGACGGTTCGTTTCTATTGCTTTATTTTATTCTATTCTATTTTTTCATATCCCCATTGTAGGAACTGTAAAATGAAAAACCACACGGAAAACATTGCAAAAAGCTAATTTTCTTTCTAAGCTTGCTAATTGTTAACCCGAATTAGCAAGCTTGGAAAGTTGAGCCGTCTTGCAAACTCTGCTAGAGAGATCTAATGTATATTTTTATACATTGAGTAAACTTCGAAGATAATGGTTTTTTTTCTGTGAAAATAATTAGTTAATTAAATAATTATATTACCTTTGTACATTAAAATACCACAAAATTTTCAATGATTTTGCTTCCTGAGCTCATTTTAAGTATCATATAGTGTATAACGTTCAAAATATAATGTATAAGGGAAATTTTAAACCTTTTTTCTTCTACACCCACTTTTTCCGGCGTGTTAAAAGTTGCATGAATCAACTGATTTTGACAACGAGAAGAAAATTTGGGCTCTACTACAACATGTGTTTAGATAATGAAAATTAAACTATAAGTATCATGCCACAACTCTAGCTTTAACTTCCAGAAACGTCTTACGATCCCCATGGAATAGATTCACGTCATCCTGGGGGTTCATGAACCCGATTTAGGAAGCCCCTTCTTTACTGGGGCGTATGAAGGTTGCGATTAAGTGTACGGTATGATGTAAAAATAGTGGTATCAAAACAATAACTCATCTACTTACATAATATAGTGTATCTCCATCTCTCTGTATCTTTCTATTTCTCTCTCTCTCTCTCTCTCTCTCTCTCTCTCTCTCTCTCTCTCTCTCTCTCTCTCTCTCTCTCTCTTCATCTGTGTGCGTCCGTCCCATTACTTCCTAGCTATGACTGATGAAAAATAGTTGATATGAAATCAGAATGGGTATATATGTACTATAAGCATCGTAATGTGGGTACCAAAGGTGCTAAATTAATATAAAATACGCCATTTTTCCCTTTATTAGCCTTGTTCTCTTACACGACCATGTTATCGATAGATAAGATACAAAATGAAAGTTCTGTATGTATTCATGAAAAATTTTCAGGCTCTGATAGTTACGGGTGGAGCAAAAATCACTTCACACTTTCAAATCCTATTATGACAAAACTTAATGAAGATAAAAAAGCGGATTATCTATCAAATGAAAGAACAAATTTTGGGGTTTTATTTCGTATCTAGTATACCAAGTAAAGGTTTATATTGTTACTCATAAACTTCTCACTATTTTCAATAACCCCAAAATGGCAAAATATATCAAAGAACAACGAGCGGGAATAGTGAAAAGTTATTTCGTATATAACAGATCAGTAGTTGCAGTGCAGAGGGACTTCATGACAACATTTAATCAACGATCAAGTCCTTCCAGAAATTGCATTATTGCAACGATTTAACGATTCAGAGAATCCAGATCAGCAGCTGATAAGGATTGCTCTGGTAGACCGAGAGCAGTATCAAATGCATACGCAATTCAACCTATTTGAAACAGCATTCAACAAGAGCCACGAACATTGACTAGGGAACGTTTCCTAGTCGATGTTCGTGGCTCTTGTTCAGGGTCATAAGAATTTGGCACTTAATGCACTGTTTCTTATATTCCTATTTATAAAGGTATTAAATAGTAATTAGTGGTAAAAATAGGCTATTTAAGTGGGTTCTTTGAGATAGATTATGAAAAACAGATTCCAAACCATTGTCTGTCTACATCTATAGTACGGAATGTCCCCGAAGATGTGAACAACAAGGAGGAGCGAACACAATAGGTTTTTAAGCTTGTCAAAAAAAATGGCTTGTAAAGAACACTAATTCCTAATATAATGGCTAACGCAAACAAAAAAATATTAAGCGTTGGCTACTAGGCACGTGGTGGATGATACTTTGAACCCTTCTTAACTCAAATTTGGATTGCTGATATCCGAGCAACAGCAGTTGCAAAGTATGTCACGTTCCCCCCGGTGGATCATTCGGGACAGAGTGAAGCTTTGGAGGATGCCTTGACGCATCAGCGCACCTATGAAAAAGGGCCATCCTGAAGCTAAGTTACAGGTGCAAATGTTGCGGCTGTCAAGAATGACATGAGGCGTGAAGCAATGTACACACAATATTTAAAGAAATTACAATACCAAACACTTCATCAAAGAAAAAAGGATTAAGAAAAAATCTCCAATTCACCGAATTCAATGCTGCCGTCTTGTAAGTACAACTGATGAGGATAAGTATCGTATTTTAATAGTTTGACGCAACTATAATTAATAAAACATTTGACGTATTAAGCTTTTACCACTTGTCTAAGAACAATAGAAGTAGAACATACCGATGGTTTAGGTTCAAAGGTCCTGTACTCTTAACGAAAAATAAAAACAGGCTCCTCGATGTTCGGTAGTTCAAAAGTGATGGAAAAAGGTGGTACATACAAACTTTCTCGCTTCAAGCCCAGTGAATACAATTCAAGGACGAATTTAACCAAAAGCTGAATGAAACAAAGCAGATCACTCACACCTACAGTGACACGCAAAAGTATTGAAAACATCACATTTTTTGTCATAATTTTAGTTTGGGTTCACAATTTACTTGATATTTGGACAGTATTATGTCATAGTATCTTTAGTCGTATGTGTAATGAAAAATTAAAAAGTCAGTGTTGAAATTGTTTCATTTTTAAAAACAAAAATGACCCTATGCCAAAATATTGGATACATGCGTTTAGTCGTCCGTTGCAAATTCTCTATTTTGCTCAATTGCTTTCAGTCGCTTTCTATCGTTGCACACAAGTTTTTTACAAAGATCTACTCTTATTTGTTTCATTACTCTATGCAGAACTCCTCTAATTGATTGATATTTTGTGGAATCAAATAGTGAACTTTAATCTTCAAAATTTTCCACAAATTCTCACTTGAATTTTGGTATGGAGACTGGGCCAAATGAGCACGTCAATTTCGTTATTTTAAGTCATTTTTAGTCAGTTTTGCAGTGTGCTTGAAATCATTGTTTTCCAGTTTTGGGCATGCAACTGGAAAATAATTGCGGTTCGACTGCAACTGTAAATCACCAAAAATAGTTGCAATCGCAACCGCAATCACATCTGCAACAGCACAGACTGTGCAACCACAGGCAAAAGTTGTGGTTGCGACCGCAATTAGCAACAGTACTGCAGCTATTAAATAACAAAATTCTTAAAAAATATTGAACCTGTGTATCTCACACAGGAACATTAATGAAGAATCCCCATTAAAAAACTTGTTTTGGTTCAAAGAGGGACTGCAATAAGACACAGGATTTAAAATCGTTTTAAAGCTTTTCGAGCTTTGATCCTATTTTTATTCTCGTCGCCAATCACTTTTTCCTATATTTTACTTTTAGTGGAGTAGCATTGCTAATTAGTTTTTCAATAAACATTAAAACTCTCTACTTAGGTGTTCAAGTTCATTTTAATGGCCTAGTTTACCATTTATTCATTTTCAGAAATGCAAGCATTTCGAAATGGCGGTTTGAACGACGAGGACATCTAAGTTTTCTGGGGTACTACTCTCAACCTCATCATCATAATCACGTTCACCAGACAAATCTCTTTTCCTCTTGAAATGATGTTTACTTCATTTTTTCACACATTCATTGAAACTCGTCAACACCTGGGAAATAAATTCAGGTGTAGAATCGAGTCAGGAAACATAACTAGAAATATAAAATTGACTATTCAAAATGCCACAAGAAGATGAATCCATCAAATTTTGGAAAAAAATAACAATATTAATTATCCTTTTAGAAATTAGTTTCTTTTTCAACCAAAAAGAACGGCGAAAAACTAATACTGAGAAACTTCTAGGCATCCCAAGCTATGAACTTCCTTCCCGTTAAAATTGCTGCAACTTGGAACTGCCCGAAAACATCGCTTCTGCTGACACTGTGAACACATTCAAAAGTTGTCTTGACAAATATTGGATTACGAACTCCCCAGTAATATAACGTACCAATTCTACGCCCCTAACTCCCAGGGCCAATGTATGATTGTGATAAATGCGCGTGACTGAGATGCCTGTGCGTAAGTTAAATGCGTGTATGTGACTGAATTGACTTACGTGGTTAAGGGGCACGTGCTCGTGCTGGATTGATGTCGTTACTTTAGACGGCATGGGACTTGGGTATCGACCCAAGAATGGGCCAAACGGCTCGTTCCTATTGCCTCATTCTATTCTATCCTATTTACTTTAAATACTTACTGGTTATTACGGGTCAATACGGGTCAAAAGATTATAACAGCAGTATTGTGTTTTCCCTGTACGAGCGATGAATACAAATTTTAATTACCTCCGTATGAATGCTCGCGATGTGTTTTCACCGGCTGTAGAGAAACTTTATTTGTGTCTTGTAGCATTTCGTTATCAGCAAACACTTAACACATTTGAAGGTCATACTACCACTATTCTTGGAAGTACTGACGTATTCAAAAAAGTCATGCATTTTAAGGCCAGGGTTTTTGTGATGAATCACATTTCGTTGTTTTAGTTTCTGTTGTTCCACTTGTAAAATCTTTGACTGCATCAATTTCTTCTGGAGCATTGCTTGTGCTAGAGCTACCAGCTGTTACAGTTGTATTCAATATACAAACATTTAGTCTTAGTGATAAATCGATCTATCTTACTTTTAGCAAGTGAAACTTCCGTATAGATACATAAAAAGATCTCTGGAAAGTGTACAAGCATAGAGTATTAACATTGCTGATAATATATTCCACTTGCGTTCGAAGGTATTTAAATTCACTTTGCAGACAATACTTTTACAAAACACACCAAGACAATGGCTAGACTGACACTAGCAGATCGGCAGCCTTAAGACTGCAGCTGCAAAGCATCTGCACGATGTTGTGGTATACGTGCGCGGCAGTTTTTTTTTAAATTACACTTTTCAAAGTTACGGTTGTAACTTGCAGCTAAATTTGCTCGAAATAGTTGCACAGCAACCAAATTCGCAACTCTTCAAAAAATAGTTGCGCAACCGCAACTAAAAAAATTGCGATTGCAATTGCGGTCACAATTTATCGCGGTGCAACTGCCATTACTGTTGTCTTTTTGAAACACGAAATCGTGATCATGTCCCAACGAAACTGCAGATTTGAGGAGATTTTTCTCGAGAACCTCCAACATTTTACTAGTCATCCTACCTTCGATTATTTATGACACACAGGTGCAATTTGAGGAAAAACACATCACGATGGAACCACATCCGAACTTCACTGTGGGGATGGTGTTCTGATTATTACGATCGGTGCCATTTTCCTGTCAAACTCACGTTGCTCTGTTTCTCCTAAAAAGTTCTTTTTTGGTTTCATTTAACCAGATTACTTTTTCCAAAACTCCCTTCTTCTCTCTTTTTAGGTTTGGACAAAATTAAACTGGCTTCTTCTGTTTCAGTAATGGCACTTTCCTTAACAATCTTGAAATAAAGCAAGTGTAATTGAGAGCTCTACTAATGGTGTCCTCGCTAAATTTAATCTCAGCTTATTTTAGGTCGGATTGAATTTCAAAACGGATAATAAAAGGATCTTTCTGTACCTTTCTGCTTGTTCACCTCGAGTTATTTTCGTTTAGCTTTCTTGGTCAACCTGTTCTTGGAACCTTTGTTAGGACAGGGTGTTCCAGTGACATGGCGATTTCGTATTCTAAGAAGAAAAAGAAAGAAAGAAGGAAAAAATGTCTATTCCAATCTCGTTGATACACACAATATTCAACACTGGATTTTCAAATTATTTATCGTTAAGATACTGAAATGATACGAAAATAACACAACGGTGATCGTGTTCTCATTATTGAATTAAAACCTAAAGGTAGAATTAAGGCTTGAATGTTGTAATTTAATACGCAAGAAACGACAAAAAATTAAGGAAAACTTCATAGTATTTATAACATCAAAAGTTACATTTAAGAAAAAATCGATTTAGGAGAAGAAAATTGAAACATATGAATTGAAAGGAATGAAATATCGATTGTCACAGTGAGGCTTCTGTAGATAGATTGTTCTATCTTTTCACATCATCTCACCATTACAAAGATTTGTACTAAAGTTGGTGCAAAAGCTTCATGATAACACTAAAATTAAAAAAAGTGAACAATACTGGTGACTCTATGGTGAATTCTTTGATATAGATAATTAAGACTAATTTGATATAGATAATTAGAGCTATAGTAGGCCAAAGTTCTGAGGTTTCACATCAACTTATTGTAACAATTATTTACTAACATCAACGCATGAACTCTATGATTGTACATTGGAAAGATAAAATAAAATGACTGAAAGCTTTAGAAGGAGAAAAAATGAATCCAGAAACGAGTGCAAATTGAAATACAGTTTGTTCTCTATCAATTTCCCATCCATGAAATTTGAATCTTTGCTGTAGCTAATTGAGAGTTACATTTCGTTTGATACAATTTGAGATAATATGTGTGAGAGTAATGATAAGTGAGAGAAAGAACGTTTCATACGTCATGAGTTCCTCTGACTGAAATATCAATAAAGGCAAAGAGAAATTTCTTTAAATCAAAAGTTAGTTTTTCGCGTCTGGATATTATTACAACGTATTTAAAATGAAAAACAATAATAATAAGAAATAAAAGATAATTTTTAAAATTAAATAATCATAGGCTAGAATGGATCCAGCAAGATGAATGCCGTGACATGAACAGTATGCAAAAAATACATAATGTGATCGTTCAATATTATTGCGGAAAAACATTCACGAGCTCATTTATCAAACATTGAAATCGCACAGGTTTCACTTATTTCTCCGTCAGAATTTTTTAGTGAAAAGTTTTCATAAGTTTGCTAAGTATTTTTCAATTTAGGATCTGCATAAAAACGGCAGGAATCGTTCCTTCGAATATTGTGTAGCCAGGAAACACTATTATAAAGTTAAAAAACGTTCGGCTTTATGCTGAAATTAAATTTATCAACTTAAGACTACAGGTGCAGAATAGCAGCACTAGTTTGACATTTTAATTTAATTTAGTGTGAATATTATTCACTTTTCTTCAGTTTATACCAAAATTGTGGGATACAAACACACGGTAAACACCTATACGTAATTTGTTTCGTTACAAAGTTAATTTTTTGTTTTATTTTGTTTAAACATTCATATTGATTGCTAAAGTTTTCAGTATTTGTTTACTACTTTTCATTCGAAGTGATGCGTCACGTTTATTTTGAAATTCTTCAGTGACTGGTTCATCTTCATAGCCATGGGCAGCTTATTCCAAAGCAATGCAGCAGACATTCGTAGAGCTCTTTGTCCTGCATTGGCCAAGCAAAAACTGATTATAACATTCCGTCTTCGATTAGGGTTTATACTCTCAGCAATGGCAGGAAGGAATTGCAATACCCGCACAGTACTTTGTGGGCGGTACAGAGAGGAAAATACATATACGATCTTGTGAATCAGTAATCTTTGTTCTATCGGGGTCCAGTTAAGCTTTTAATGAGAGGAGATGGATCATTTTTTTTACTGAAATTTCATTTAGATACTACCTTAGCAGCAAAATTCATACACTTCTGTAACTCTTTTTAAAGACGTTTTGGTATATCTCCCCACACTAAGTCACAGTAATCAAAGTGCGATAACACTGAAGATTGAATGGCTAATAATCTAGTTTTCTCGTCAAGCATGTTTTTCACGTGGTAAAAAACATTAACGTACCATTAATTTTGTTACATGTTTTCTTCACTTGGGATGTGATGAAGAACATGTTTTGATCGAATGAAAAGCCCAAACTTTTTACGTTTTCTAGTGGTTCGATAATATGATTTCCTAACGTTAGAGTTAAATTTGGTACCTTTTTAATAGTATTCTTACAACCGAAAGTAATGCACTACGTTTTGCTTCCATTTAGCTTAAAGCCATTTTGGTTGTACTATGATTTTAAGTTTTTTAAATGGTTTTCGACGTTTGTTTTCGTGAGAGGTAATCTGACCGGAACACTTGTCATCGTAACTTGTATATCATCTGCGTGCATAGAAATTCTCGTGTTTGAGGACATGGTTGGAAAATCATTGTTGAAAATAGAGAACAGAAATAGGCCGACAATAGATCCTCGTGGAACACCGAAGTCGTTTTGTATGGGTGGTAGTATCGTATTTTCTAGGCGAACTGTGTGAGAGCAATTTGATTGATACCTCTGAAATCATTGAGTGTCGATTCTTAAGTTAGAGATTTTCTGCAAAGACCATTTGTGTGTGTTCGACACTCGAAAATTATGGAGATATCAAACAGAAGCAAGAGAGTGACGTTCCTTTTGTCCATGTCACTGTATATTTTTTCAGTGATGTTAAGTAGAGCGTCTTGAGGGCTGACATGTTTTTTGTAAGCATACTGGTTTTGACGAAGTAAGTTAGGTTCGTGTAAATTTGTTAAGAATTGATTTGATATTACTTTTTCTAGAATTAGGTTAGTCAAAAAATTCGTTCGTTTTTTTAAAGAGGAAGTTAAAACCGAATTAACATTTGGAAACATATATTTAGCCAATAAAATAGTTCCTACGTGCATGTACTACCATTTGCCATCTGTTTGGAAAGGTTTTAATCCCCTGTTCAAAGAATGTATGTTCTTTATTGATGAAGAAGAGGTCCAAGAAACTTGTAACATCTTCATCAAAATCAAACTCCTTCCCATTCAATGAATTTTGCAGTAAACAAAACAGATAAAAATCAGAGGGAGCCAAATCTTGAGAATATGGAGGGTGAGGTAAAACTTTCCATCCAAGCTGCAGCAACTTTTCCCGAATAGCCAAAGCAGTATGTGCCCGTGCGTTTTCATGGTGAAAAACAATGCTTTTACGATTGACTAGTTCCGGTCGCTTCTGATGGGGAGCCATGCCTAATTTATCCAGTTGTTCGTAGTAAACCACTGAATTGATGGTTCTGTTAGCAGAAAGAAGTTCAAAAAGATGAAACCTTTCCAATCCTACCATACCTATAACATCACTTTTTTTTAGATGGAGGCCTGCTTTGGGTATTCTTTGTGGTGGATCATTTGACGTTTTCCACGATCTTTGGGGTGTAACATTACTGTACACGATCCACTTCTCATCTTCAGTAACAAATCGTTTTAAAAAACAAATCGGTCATTACTTTCTCGTTTCAGCAACGAATCACAAATGGAAACTCTATGCACAAGATTCTGCCAGTCAGTGTTAGTTCTGTGTTAGTGTGTTTTCCACACTAGCGTCAACACGTTCGCTAAACCGAATACAGTATTTGATGAATAAGAACATAAAATGCATTCTAGAAAGCCAGAAAGATGGCATTTAAAAAACGCACGAACTTTTTGGCCAACCCAATACTTTGTATAAGACCGGTAAAAGACTGATTGGCTTGTGATTTGATGCAGTATTGATGTCGCCAACTTTAAACAACGGTTTGATTATGGAATATTTCCATTGATTGAGGAATTTGTTTGTAGAATAGAATAGAATGAAGCGATATGAATGAACTTTTTGGCCCATTCTTGAGTCGGTACCCAAATCCCATGCCATAGCAATAAAAGTATTGATTATCAAACGAAGCATAGGTGCTGTAACACGGAAACTATTTTTCATGTATTGAAGGACTATATTGTCATGCCTGATTGCCTTTGTATTCTTCTGCAGGTATAAGATTTTACGTATTTTCTGCATATTAACTAGATTTAGTCTCCATGTATTACTTGTATATTTGGAATGGGACAGGAGCTAGGCGAAAACCAGCAGGTTTAGGTGGAGTGAATTTGGATACTTTATAAACTTTTGCACCGATTTCAGAAAAAGTGTTGAAATTGGTGGCTGTTTACAAGAAATTTTCAAATTTCTTTTAGTCATCAATATTTTTGAACTGTGCTTTTTCTCCGATGATTTCCCAGGTTCGCTTCGGATTTCTCTTTGCTGTTAATGGTTCTTATTGATAATGTTCTCGTTTTGGTCCGGTATTTCTTTCGAAGGGAGGTTAATTTTTCATAATGTTTATAACAGTTTCGTTGCGATTTGTTCGATTTGTTACATTTAAACTTCTGTATGTACGTTATTTTTCACTCTGCTCAGCTTTTTCACTCCTGTTATCCGGTCGGTACGTTTTGATTTAGCTCTTCTTGTAGTGTATATGTAGTTTGTATTCTTTCAAGGCTGTTGAGAAATTATGATTGAAAATTGAGCCTTGAATGTCAACATTACAGTTATTTACATGCTTCAAAATTCATTTTTTTCTGTCTTATAGTTTTTTTCTGGAATAGTAATGGTGTGTAAAGGTTTTCTTACTGTAGGTAATCAAACAAGATTTCGGTTTCTTTTTTGCTACGTTAATTAAGCATTCTACCACGTGATGGTCGGACACCGAAGGTGATATTTCAGAGCGGAATATTGTTTTAGGGTTATTAGTAATTGCTAGATCTAGAAGAGTTTTGGAAGTTTTTTTAATGCAAGTTGGTTTTTGAACCATTTGTGATAGATTCATCCTGTACAGCATTTCAGTTTGCTGATTACTTTTATTAATCAGGTCTACGTTGAAATCGTCGAAAGCATAAAACAATTTTTTGATTTCTGAATCGTTTAAAGCGTTTTCTGGATAAACTTTAAAGTTAATCGTAAAGATACACATGGGTGTCTGTAAACAGTACCAATAATGAAAGAATCTTCACCTGTACGTTAAGCTACACTATTTTATACCATTGCACATTTATTTTTTCCAAATTTGTGATGTGTAAATATTTTTCGATGTAAATGCATGATCCGCTACCTCTATTTGTTTTTTTCTCGCCGTATTGGTACAATGAGAAAGCTGGGAGAGTAAAATATGAACTTATAATTTTTGGATTAAACCATGTCTAAGATATGCATAAACTGTCCATGTTTTCAGTTATTATCGCACTCATTCATTTTGTCACTGAGGTTACGTATGTTGATATGTTTTAATTTTTATTTGATTGATATTAGGGTGTTTACTTGAAAGAGTGCGATTGTTATATTGTACGGATCATTTTAGATTAAAATGTGTGGGTTTGTTGAGTTACTGTTCGATGCTTGTAATGTCAGAAAGGGTGTTGATGTGTTTACCTTGGCATTATTGTCTAGTCATCTCAATAAGGGAGTTTCATTATTCTTTGCACCTTCTATTTTAACAGGAACAAAATAGAGGTTGTTTTTTACAGGGTGTTTCAGAATAAACTCAACCAGTTTTACATACTAAATAAATTATTTAAAATCAATTATAGGGGATTTAAATCTTTTATTAGTTTGAAGGTAGTAAGATAATCTTTCTATTTTAAGTGTCTAGATTTTAAATTCATACTTTAAACGTATCAATTGCAATCAAATTGGCTGCAGAAGCCGGTGTTAGCAAAACTTCAGTGTATCGAGTGTTGAAGGAGGTTCAGGAAAAGAAACCTTACAAAATGATGAAATGTCATGAGCTTACCGAGCATCATGAGAGAATGAAGGTTGAAGGAAGTTGTCATAAATTTGACGAGATACCTCAAGGTATACTCCCAAACTTGGTGTTCATAGATGAGAAAAAATTCGCAGGAGTCGAGGGTATGATTGTTACGAGACGTCAAAATGCACAGTCTGTCATGGTTTGGGCAGCTGTGACAGCCACAGGAAGATCTCCGCTTGTTTTTGTGACATGTGGGGTCAAACTGAACTCAGAACCGTATATTTCTCTTATTTTGGAATCAAAGTTACTACCATGGGCTACAGAACATTTTCAGGGTTCACCAAGGAGTCTCCAACAAGGTTCAGCACCATCACATGGCTCCAACGTAACCCAAACCTGGATGCAGAGGAACATTCCATCTTTCATAAGCAAAGATGTATGGCCAGCAAGGAGCCCCGACCTCAATCCCTTGGACTTTTCTATCTAGTTCATTTTGGAGGCAAGGGTCTAAGCTACCCCTCACACTTCTCTCGAGTCCCTCAAAGTAAAACTGCAATGGGAATGGGAAGCAATTCCACAAGAACAGATACGTGTGGCTTGCGATGCATTTGTGAATAGACTTGAAGCTGTAGTTCGTAATAAAGGTGGTTACATCGAATAGAGGTAAAACTATATCGTTTGCTGTATTTATCTATGAGTTTCGACCCTTCAAATCAAATTGAATTTTCATATACCTACCAAAAAGTTCGTTTCCTTAATTCTGAATCATCCTGTAGATGAACTATTGCTGGAATTCTGTTTGTTTGCCGTGATATTGTTGGTTGAACTTTTGCCTTCCACATGCAGTTTTCCATTTCATTGTAGATATGAATCAGTTTTCCTGGAACGTTGGAAGTATTATGAAAATGAGGTCCCCATCTGCAATTATATGTTGTATCATTGAGATATTTATGTACAAGGAAGTCAAGGTTACCACTGTCTTCGTCTGTGAAAATTGTGTACTGGTGTTTGCTAGTAATGTTCTCACTTTCGATGGCTTCTTTTAGAAACTCATAGATTTGTTTTGTCTGGTGTATTCCGTCAAGATAAAGTACCACTGCGTGTAGGAAACAGTGTTCGTCAGCTATAATGTGGAATAATTTAACATATAAGAATTTTGTTAGATTAACTAAGTTATTTCCCATGTGGCTATATGTACATGGGATTGGATGATGTTTCTTTAATGTGTTTTAGCTTTTAACCGTGTGGCGGTTTGATTGGGCTCTGATTTTTTATACCGTTCTGATTTTTATCATAATGATTGCGCACGTAATCATAATAATGACACTGTATCGCAGTATGGCTGAATCCTAGAGGAGATGGTGACTTTTGTCTAATTTTTTCTGTCCGTGCGTGTTTATTCGAATGTCAGTGACTTATGGATGTCTGGGGCATTGCACAGGCTGTGCTCGTATTGTTGGAGAGTAGAGCAAATTTTATATTTGTCTGTTTTTTATAGTTTGTAGCAATTGTTTACAGATAGTCGATTAGGATCTTGAAAGTGCTGATTCAGTGGATTGCCATCATTTCCTTTTGAGTGTATCCCTAGTTTTGGCAGGTTCAGCACGTTTGAGACAATTATCTGACTGCGCTTAGTTGCAGGTTCTGAACATGTGTCGTGTATGTGAGTTGTATTCATTAGTATGAATTTGACAATCAACTGTTCAAGATTAATGTTTTGGTTGTGGGTTTTTCCAAATGCGAGTGATAAGGCGAGGCAAGTCGCAGCGTTGTTTTCGAAGTAATTTGGGCGAGATATTGTTGAGTTTCTTTACGAATGTGAGGTTATGTTTGGTGGTTCTTGATTGTCTGAGCGTGAGTTAAAGTACAGATCAGGAGTCGAATCGATGTTAGATCCGATTAGTTGCAGAGTGTGAACGTTTTACCCAATTATTGATCACTGCAGACATTTACAATATAAGTGCATCAAAGAAGTGTTTTGTTGCGATAAGTTCTTTGATTTGAGTTCCTGAAACAAATAACGTAATTTGTAATTTTGGCATCCGATCAACGATTTGCAGGAGGGCGTGAAATTTGCCAGATGGAATGGTTTGGATTTGGCATGTGTTGTTGATGTCACTTATTTCAATTCTAGAGCGAATATTGTCGCTTACAAGCAAAATGCCTAAATTTTCTGATAATTAGGATTGGAAGGAACAACAGGGGCAGTTTCAGGTTTAAGGTCAAAGAAGCTTATATAAAAAGTTAATTGGAATAGCTGTTCAATTATTGACTGAATGTTGGACAGAACAATAAAAACTGAGGCTGAATGAGGTGGTACACGTTTATCCTAGATTTTTTTTAATTGTGCTGCCGTTAGAACCATGTCGCTATTTAATTTGTGGATAACGTGTGAGCATTGAAACTAACGTTCTTACTAACATTGCTATGCGTTGAGATTTTAGTATGGACAGGAGTGGAAGTCACCTGCATAAGATCAGGTAAACTTGTGCTAGAATTTAATTCGAATAGTTACTTAATTGTTAATTAAATATTGGGCAGAGCAGTGGGAATCTAGGTTGGATGAAAAAGTATACGTTGTCGTAAAAATTTTGCTAATTGAGCGGCTGTTATGGCCAGATTGCTATTTACTTGATTTACTTCACACTTGACGTGTGAACTTTTTATTTGTAAAAAATGTAGGAACTTGTTAAAAGTGATGCTCTTTTATGTATTACATTGTGCTGGGAATTAAATAAGGCCTTTAGGGCCTGTTTTCTGGGAGGTCTTATTGTTGTTGTCGAGCACTTGGACATTTACATATAAACGTATCGGAATTACTAATATAATAAAAAACCTTGTTAGAATAACAGCTATTTTACTGAAATAATAGCATACTGCTAGACTTATTGTAAAACATTTTATCTAGAAATGCTATTTGTTTTTTTACATTAGCATGTGTTAAAGAATATTTTACATGAAGAGTCATGGACGGGTGATGTTATTGTTGATCTTAACACTCCTGCTGTCGATGGACAATCCTTTAATTTGTTCGGAGCCTCGATTTGTAAAGCGTTCGTTGTCTTCGCTCGCTTGTTCGAAGCTGGTGTGGCTGATACCGTAGGTGTTGTGTGGGCTGAGTTATTTCAATCACTGCGGACAGCATTTAGTTGTCCAATTAGATTTTCCGTAATCTGTTTTGTTGCCCATTTTAGAACTGTTTTGTGCACTTCACTGTGAACGTTGAGCGAATTTATCTTTTCGGTGCATCGAGGTGCTTTTTTGTTTCGCTTTCGTTGATTATTGAAGATGTCAATGGCTTAGGTGGGGTCAGCCGTGTTCCACATATGCGTGCTATGTTTATGTTCGTTGCCGAAATACTGCGTTTGCGACCGAAATCTGCTTCAGGGATTTTTTTGAAGACTGTTAATGTTTTGAGCCTGTATGGTTGTATATGAAGTTAGTGTGATTGCTACTGTTCTCGATCACACGCTAAAATCTTGAGACGGTGGCAATAAAGAAGCCATTATCTGTGTTCTGCCTTTTCATGTTTTGCTTGTTGCCGTAGTACTGTGGTTGCTGCAGATGTCTTCCTCAGTAGAAGGTGTCTCAGGAGATACTCTAAATGCAGATAAAGCCGCATTTCTAGTTGCTGCGCGAGTTTTATACGAATGGATTTTGTTTTTGTTTTGTTTTGTTGTTGCATTATATACTTTCAAAAGTAAAGGGAAAATTTAACGACACCTATTATAGATGTAGAAACCCATATCAGATCTGCCTAATGCCTGTTATAAGCTAGCATTTAAAAATTATTGAGAGTTCGGAAGTTTCGTCTATTGAACCCAATAAAAATAGTAAGATTAGAGAAACTGAGAGAGAGAAGGGGAGAAAGCGAATGGACGAGAAAGAGCGAAACAGATAGAGGAAGAGAGGGGAGAATGAGATAAAGCGAGAGAGAAAGTGAAAAAGAGAGAAAGAAGGAGACAGAATGGTTCCTAAAGGTGGGTAGGTGTCGATGCCTTGAAGGAAAAATTGACAGGAGGGGATTTGTTCGGTGCGACACATAATTGAGAATGTTTGTATCAGGCGCTGGGGAAAGTACGAGCCAAGTGGATGAGCGAGGAGGTAGCGATCGTACTTATCCTGAGAAGGTCGATCAGGAATATAAAGAGTTTGTGAAAATATAAGGTAGAGAGACGCAAATTTCCCTCCCTTGCATACACAATTTTTTTCTTCCTGTGATGAGGAAAATTTTTGTCGGCTTTGCCACTGACATGTTTGGATTTATTCTACCTTGAAACAAGATGATTTTTTTGAAATCACTGTATCACTTTTTATTCAACCAGCACCTCCAAATATTATCAAAAACGTGCAGCCACTTTCATACTGACACTTTTTTCTGCAACAATTCGTTTTTCTATTCCAAGTGCTACTGATATTTCCACTGGAGGACTCAAAAATACTTTTATTGATTGCATGCACTTTCTTTGCGTTTAAAACTACGGATTAACACTATGAAAGGGGGGGCATATCACGATTCACACAAAGAAGCAAAGTTAGTATCTTGATGTTTTTGGAACTCATGATTGAAAAAAAAAACTTTGATCATTTGAAAGCTAAAAACTGAAAAGAGGTTAGGGAGGAAGGTGAGCACCGCTCAACAGAGGATGATTTTCTTGAGAGCGGACATTTCAGGCCTACGAGGAGTTCAAGTTACCAACTCAGACCTGGAAATAATTTGAGGAGGTTTATTTTTTGTTATTGCTCAAAATTTGCACAATCAAAACTTTTGGATACCTATATTTTTTAGTTTAATGGAGAGCACATTCACGGGGATCTCAATTTAATTTGGATGCTTGGTAGTACTGTTTTTCTGTCACGTTTTGAATAATTTGAGCACCATTTTTTGGTGCGTCAAAAAATGGCTTAAAAAATAACGAAATTGACGTCTTCAATTGGCCCAGTCAGTCTCCCTCCCTAGAGTCAATTGAGAATTTATAAAAAACTTTGAAGATTAAAGTTCACAAGCGGAATCCACAAAATATCAATCAATGAGAGAAGTTGTACAAGGAAAAATAGGAAAAAATACCATTAAATCTTTGTACTAAACTTGTGCGCATCTATAAAAAGGGACTGTAAACAATTGAGCCAAATAAAGGAGTCGCAACAAAATACTAAATGAATGTCTCCAATGCTTTTGCACAGGGTTATTTTTAACAATGAATTTTTAATTTTCATTTCCACATACGACTAAACATACTATATGAGATAATGCTGCCCAAATAACAGGTGAAATTATGAACCCAAACTAAAGTTATGACAAAAAATGTGCGTGCCACTTTTAATTATGTATTAACATAAAGATCAAGGTTTTATCAAAAGCTGTTTGTGCTCAATGACGGGAAATTTACCGTACACGGCAAGTAAGTACCTAAGTTACATTATGTTGTTCATGCATTTTATAGTTTGTTGTTAACGCTAAGTCGAGTGCCTTAAATATTTCTGTTCTTCCAGTATGTATGCCAGTTTTTATGAAAGACGATATGTAAGTGCAGTTTTTGTTAATTTGTTGTACTTTTCTTGGTAATTTGAACATGACTGGTCATACCTCGATCAGACCATAATATATGTTGCTTCGTTAATGTCCCCAGTTTCGCTTATCAGCTCTATTGTGGAACACTTCCCCCCGAATGTTCATACTTTCATGCCGTCACAGTTTTCGGTGAAAATTAAATTTCACATATTTTCAGGTCAACTGGACTCGGTGTCCATTCATTAGTTGCACAAGATAATGAAACAAGAATATAATTTACTGTTATTGGTTTACTTGGCGCCGAATGAAAACACTATCAAAACTTTTCTACGGACTTCGCCAAAAAGTAAAATCTAAAGCTATTTGCGAAAAGTTAAATGAATTATCTATATGAATATTTACTACAAGCAATTTTTCTATAATCTGAGTTGTTTGATATAATTTTAAAGTTTATTTTAGTGTCATGACACATAGTGTGCATGAGTCATGTGAATGTGTGGTGAATGTGGCACATGGTACATGGGTATGGGTACACAACGACAGAGTGAAGGAAACGAATGTAAACAATCGATAAGACGGGTATCTAGATGTCGAGTTGGCAACAAGAACTCAATTACAAAATTAATGTGGAGAAATCTCACATTTGAGGACAGAACGAGTGAAGTATATGCTTGCATGGCTCAACCGCACGTCAAACACGAGTAAATTTATGAGAGAAACCTTGGGGACTCTCGAGAAGAACACTGATCTATAACAGTTGATTTGATAGCAGAGTGAGCGTAGTATATCAAAGGTGTTTAGGAACCTACTTCATACTATTGGACGAAAAAAAGGGACATTGAAAAAGGGAAATTACACAGGGGAGGAGTAAGCTAGTATAAAACGTTAAGGACGATAGGAGTAGACGGAGACTTGAGACAAGATTTTTTGCGAGGGGGGTGCATGACCTGCTTGTAGCCTTGTAGGGCAAAGTTTGACGCCTAGGGAATGAGTAGGAAAAATGTCAATTTGATTCAAATTAAATGAAAATAAAATCATCATGCCAATGAACGGCAGCGGATCTTACACGTACGCTAAAACGTGTGTGTTGAGGGAATTCTTATTTGTGCATTATTACAGCACCTAGGTGGCTCATAGAGGAAGACAGCGAGTATTGCTTGCAGGTGTGATTTACGGGTGTTAAATCTTCATATTCTCGCCACCAGTGCCGAATTTCCAGTAGAAATGGCATGTGCTAAGGCTCATGTAAGTAATTTCACGGTAAAATAAGATCAGCTATTGGAAATTGTTTCGTATTTTTAATGTGAAAGTTTTCATTGAATTTTGATTGTTCAATGTCGTACCTAACCACTCAGTAGTTAGGAATACGATCACTCTGTTTTAATGGGGTACAATATTTTGTGGTTCATCTGCCCGAATACGGTAGACTGTTGCCATTACTTATTTACATGACCAATAGAGTAAATATGTTAATCTTTCTGTGTGTATTTACTATCCTTTCTCACGTTTACCATCAAAGAATGGAAACATTTTAATTATTTCATGTGGGTGTTTAGGGCCCTCCAAAGGCGATCATCTCATGTTTTCTTTTCATTTGTTTAAGAATGTCATTTATAAGTATTGATTAAAAATCGTGGAAGAGAAGCAGATAGCGGAAGAACTATGCATTTGAAACCAAGATATAAATATTTTTTTAGAGAGAAAAAATAACTCGTTATCAAACAATTAATGAACAAATAATAGCTGTTATTATTTCTATATCGACACAGCCGGATTTTTCGCTGGTAATATTTCAAGGCTTTCTTAACTTTTAATTGGAAGTCCTGTTTTTTTACATATCGTAAAACGTCAAGCATACTGTTTAAAATTCCATAAAAACATCTCAAGGAATACTGGTGCCATGTACTTCAACGATTAAAGACAGAGATAAGGTTGTCAGTTGGTAGAACATAGATTGGCGTTCAGAGATGATGATGTACTCAAAGGCCTTCCAAACAACTGAAATTTTCTTAGTTTACTTCAACTGATTGCCAAATTGGTTGCCCTCAATCAAATCAACATCAATCTAACAATAAAAATTCATGGTTTAATTAGTCTTGTAATCACTCGTGATACGTATAGTGACACGTGTTTACAATACAAATACATTCTTATAGTTAACGCCTAAAACTCCCACAGTTTTCTATGACACATTTCACCAGCACTTGAGCTTACCACGGCATTTGATGACCTGTTATGTTTGGCAAAGTACACATTTCTCTATATTCTCGTGTAAAATAATGTATTATTATCGGTGTAATGTAGTTAATCTAGTCATGTTCCTTATTACTAACAAAGTATGATCTTCAAGTTTCTATAATTTGAATTTTTGTGAACCATTGTGTGTTCAGGTCTATTCCCATTGCCTTTTGGTTACACAATCTGAGCTCAAATGACGTCACCAAATCGAGCTTCTTCTTCTGGTACAAAGTTGTTCCCCTTGTCCACAGCTGAGGATTGAACGAATTTTTGTGTTTTAACGGCCAGTTTTAAGGCCTGTCATGAAAATTCTGTATACATTCGTGGTCACAAGTTTGTTGAATCAATAATTATTTCATTACCTTTTTTAAGGAATCTGTACTCGCCACTTGTGTACGTACTAGTGTGACGGTTCGTTGAAAAATCTTTTAACATATCAAAGAGTCAATATTCAATATTTCATGTAACAACTTTACCAGACAAATGTATACATACACAAAAAACTAGTAGTTAAATGTATAATATTTGGAATTAAACACATTTTATTAAATATGCCCTGCATCTGCGTCGGTAATAAGAGTAAGGTGTATACATAATGACTTGAACGAACCAATGCTGACTTTTGAAATAGATTTTGATCTATTTCTTTCTGAGTTTTCACTTCACTACCTCCAAATTTTGGTGAAGGATCTCAGAAACTTTATTCTCCAGTGCGAATTAGATGCCGTAATCGAATGGATTCAGGTCAAGGTATGAATGAAGCCATTCCTCCTTCCGAATTAAGAGGGGAACATTGGAAGCCAACCACTCTGGTATTTGCCTAGTTATATGTGATGATGTCGAGTCCAGTTGAAAATGACCACTGGAAAATGACCAACATTATTATTTTCAGCATTAAGACGACAATGACTCTGCAAGAATCTTGTTACGGTAATTATCTTCGTTAACTTTATCTCCTTTTTAGACAAAAGTCAATGGGCCTATTCCGTTTCAGTGATTGCAGCTGAAACCATCGCTCACACTGCTCCTTGCCTTCTAGTGACTATCCGGGAGCCAGCCTAACCAGTCCCACATCATTCATAATTTTATACTTTGAAATGTTGGTGGACATCAAACTTTTTTCGTCACTGAACACGATATACGGCAACAGGCCTTTGCAGATACGAGAGAGAATAATTTAAGCTCCTACAGTTAGTCCAGTTTCGCAAATTGATGTTCTTTTGATGTTTGTACGGAGAAGTCTTAATTCATTGTTTAGAGTAGTTCACATGTAGATGGATAAATTTCTCGTTTTTGCCAAAATTTTGAGGGATGTCTTAGGGTTGTTATGTGTGGAAATTTTACCATTTTTGAGGTACTAACAGTTCGACGACAACCTTACCCAAGCCTATTCTTTACTTTTGAAATGTCTTTATTTCATTCATTCTCAAGTCAAATATAATAATCTTTAATCGAGTCACATTTATAGCTCCACATAACTGAGCGAACTCGTTCTGCAAAATTTGGACGATGAAGATAGACGCAGAAAATCTAAGAGGTACGCAAGTGACAGGACGTGAATGATTTAATATTTGAATTGATCTAACAATGAGGTACTAATTAATTCGTACTGCTGCATAGAAGCTATGTAAACCCAGAATGAAGACATTCTGTCTATTACGTGAAATTTTCCTGTCCGTTCAAATCACTAAAAAGTGCTGACCAAGTGTCAAACACTCGCTGTATGAAAGAGTTTTCAATGAGTAATAAGTCACCTTCCAACGAGTAATTAAGAACGAAATTGCGTTTTCATCTGCTTAGCAGATAAATGTTTCATATTTGTAAAATAATCCACACAATGATGGATATATTTGCTAATACTTGGGGTTGTGAACAGACACATTTTATACGAGAATGTACAAAGCGTGTTTTTAAAGTAAGTACCGTTTTGAAATAATAATAAAACAAGGACATTTTTCTGAGCAATTTTTTTCAATGAAAGCCTGTGGTTTAATCTACTTTTCTACATAGTTTCCACCAATGTTAAGGCACTCATCGTGCCGTACAACAAGCTTTTGAATACCATTCTCGTAGAAATCTGCCACCGTGAGCATAACTTCCGATAATTTAAACGTTCTGTAACAATTGCATAAAACACACTTCTTAACACTTGAGGAAACTCATAACATAACGTTGAAATCATAAGCCGTCTGTTCTTTCTTCCCTTTTCATCAACTTTCTGCTCCAAATCGCCAGTATTGACTGAAGGTCGCCCACTTCATTCCTCATCATGCATATTCGTAAGGCCATCTTTAAAAGTTCTCACCCATTTTCTTACCATCCCATCGCTCATAATATTTGCTCCATGCACTTCACTGACCTGACAGTGAATTTTAGCCACTTTCAAGCCTTTATCACAGAGAAAATGAATTGCAGCTAGGATTCAACAGCCAGCTAGATTCTCTTTCGGACGAGATATTTCGAATACTCAGAAACTAACAAACACACACCGAATAACTCTGTACGAGCATCTGTGGCTTGTTTACGGAGTGCAGTACACAGCACACATGCACCAAATGTAGACAGCAGCGCTGCAGTGGAAGAATTTAAAACAAAACGGTATTTAGTTTAAAAACGGGTGTTGTAGTAAATGTCCTTCGGAGCAGGGCCTGAGGTGATGACTGATGACATGTGCAGAAAATCTCAAACTTAGGCATCGCCACACAGTGGTTTCAGAGCTATCTAGCAAACCGCTCTCACGCAGTCCAACTAGAAAACACAATTTCATCACCCATACAAAACGATTTCAGCGTTCCACAAGGTTTTATTCTCGGTCCACTTCTGTTCTCGATTTTTATCAATGATTTTCCATCCATGCCGTCAAACACGAGAATTTCTATGTACGCAGATGACGTACAAATTGCAATAACAAGCGCGCTGACCAAACTATCTCAGACAAAATCAAATGCTGAAATACTTTTAAAACACGTAAAATCATGGTACGACCAAAATGGTCTCAAGCTTAACGCAAGCAAGACACAGTGCATCATTTTTGGTTCCTAACACACGACAAAAAAGCTCCCGAATTTAACTTTAACGTTAGGAAATGACATTATTGAACCAGTAGGAAAAGTAAAAAAATTTAGGCGTCTGGTTTGATCAAAACATGTCTTTCACATCCCACGTGGAGAAAACATGCAGCAAAATTAACGGTACATTGATCTTCCTTTACCGCGTGAAGAACATACTTGATGAAAAAAACTAGATTATTAGCTATTCAATCTTTGGTGTTATTCCGCTTTGACTACTGTGACTTGGTCTGGGGAGATATGCCTAAAGGTCTTCAAAAAGAGCTACAGAAATGTATGAATTTTGCTGCTAAAGTAGTATGCAAAGAAATTTTCAGAAAGAACGATCATGCAACACCTCTCATGGAAAAGCTTAACTGGACCCCGATAGAACAAAGACTACTCATTCACAAGGTC
>VCRD01001512.1:19598-66388 GCA_006783055.1 Trinorchestia longiramus | reverse complement strand
TATGTATCACCAATGATTACCTCTTAAGTCATCATTGAAAAAGCGAAGTTTCATTTGTTTCCCCATGTATATTTAACGTTCATTGAGTGATGTGAATGTTCATGTATACCTGTAGGTACTGCTGTTCTATCATCTATGATACTACGCATAGAATACCTACCACTTAAGGATTTTATGATAAGGTATTTTTAAAAACCAATGCTGTTACATTTCTTATGTACCAACTTCATTGGAAATATACGTTTTTGTTTTGTTTTTTGCCGTACAGTGTAAATTGTATATGCGAAAAATTAGCTTCGCGCATGAACGTAATTGTTAATGACACACGATAAAAATACATGAATGACCTCTGAAATTAAAAAGTTATGCATTCACAGCGATCCACTTTTGATTTCCATGATTCAGTTTTAATAGCCATGATCCATTTTGAAATTCACTGATTCAACTCCTTCTTTTCCGTCTAAATACTGTCCGCAAATTTTGAAGCCAAATTTATGCCTTACCTCTCAGAGGTGACTGAGAAAAGAAGCTACGGAGTACTCACTACGAAATTGTCCCTCCAACGGATCAGAAATACTGAATGATTTTTAGATAAGATAATTGTTAAGCTATTATAGGTAATCAACGTTATATACTCGTATGTATGTGTTCTTCATTTCAATTTTGTGTTATGTGAGAACGTGTCTTCGCTAGGTGCGATTTCGAAGACACTCAGCGTATGGGTATAACATCAGCATCATGAAATGAGCCCAAATCCCTAAAATACCTTGATATTGGTTGCAATTACATCTACCATGCAAATCAACAGTTGGACCACAGTAACTTGGCAACCATGTTATAACCATGGTGACCCTAGTGGGTAATGACTCCTCTGAATGCGCACTAATTGAATAATTTTTTCAGAATTAAGGCTTTGATTTTATACGATTCAGACATCAATATAATACTTCGTGAAGCTATAGAAATGTGAAATCCCTATTCGTTTGAGAATGTTTCTCACGCCATTATATATTTGACCGTTTCTCGTGGCTATTTTCAAATGGTCTTGAAAGTTTTACATTTGAAAAATGTAGAACTGTCTTTTCTCTTGAAAACAATGTAGTATAAAGTAAGGGGCTCCTTTCAGGGTAGCCCTTCCAAGACATCGGACTGTACAAAGTCACGGTGGGCGATTTTAGTTTATGTATGATTCGTAAGAGCTGATTTAAGTCTCCAACAAGGACTACTATACACAGGACGTGCACCACCATATAGCTGACTGCGCTAGCGGAGGCCATTGCATTCTTAGTAACATAACATTTTCTATCGGACAAATTGATCATAAATTACTTCTTTCAAGCAATAGAAGGGATAATAAGGTTTTACAGTGAATTTTAAATGGTTTAAAGCACTGTAATGCTTTGGAATACCAATTTTAACCGGAATTAACATGTATTATTGTATGAGCTTAGTGGCCACTTTATAGAAAGCCGAGTTGTTGCAGTTTTAGACTTTACAAATTGATTATAGTTAAACTTTTTCCAATGCAAACAACCAGACATACAAACATTCACGCATATAAACAAACGGACATAAAAGCAAAAACCTACCAAAATGTTACGATTAGTCAGCCAACTGGGCCTTCTTTACAGATGTCTGAAGAAGGACTGCAGGTTGGTTGACTGGGGATCCTGAACAGCTCGATATGGATCGTTCATGCGTTGGTCTTGCCCCTTCGCAGACATATTCACTACATTCCACCAGTTGAGGATGATTTGGATGAACTTAGCAGTGTCACGGCATCCTCTGAGTTTTAATGAAGCCACAATCTTGTCATTGAAAACCTTTAAGACATACTGCACATTTGTAGTTGAAGTCGTAAGGGGTTGACAGCAAATTGAGTGAGTGTAGTAGTCGTCAGAATACTGCCTTTCTCTGACTCGTATAGTTCCTTGACGTCTGCAAATGATGCTGTTGTTTCATTGTCAAGACTGATCTACTGGCCTTTTTCAGTGATCCAGTTGTTGCGGATGCACTTTAGCAGATATACTGTGTCAAAAAGGAGAAACCAGACACGCTTGTTGTCAAGAGGATGTTTGGCTGTGGTACTGCAATCACCCAGCCGATCAAACAGCTTACAATACTGCTGCTTTACCTTGTGGTTGTCTGTGATAGACCCGATGATACGTCCACCTGCCCTCTCAACAGCAGCTGCAGCCTCCTTCACATGCTCAGGCTGGTATGCTGCCGTCAGCTTGTGGACGGGTGTCATGGAAATCATCAGACTAGGTCCTTTGTGCAGCGACTTCATCATGACACACAGCATAGAAGTGGACTTGCAGTCTCGGTTGTTCTCGGTCATGCCACTCAGCAACCCACCAGAAAATGAAACAGTTGGGCGAATCTGTACTTCATCTACCAAGAGAAACACATTCTTCTGCTGCAGTGTCTGGACTTTGTCAAATGTTTCCCTCAGCACCTGGTCCTTGTCAATAGATGAAGTGATGTACTGCAGCTTTCGTTTGCATGGTAACATCAAAAAGTCTCTGAGCTGTTCATAATTACACTTTGGGTATGATGTAAAAGCAAAACAATAATCATTTATGGAAAACTGCTTCTGTGATAAAAGTTCTAACTGACGTGTCGAAAATACCAACTTTTTCTCCTTCTCGGTGTCGACACAGGCTGATGCGTGCGCTTGATGAAGAGTGACAACATTTTCGATCGTTTTGTCAAACGGGATGTCATAGTGCATTGCCAAGCGCACAGTTTCGTCGAACTGAGTATTCGATGTCAAACCAATGTTGGGATGAAGTGTTTTAAACAGTGGTACTAATGCCGTTCTTGAACGCACTGAACGTCAGTGGGGAACACAAAGTGGGTTTGTTTTCGACAATCACAAACAGGTTGCACTTACTGAAGTAGTCGGTCACGAACAAACACACAAGCCTTTCTTTCGATCTTGAAATAATCAAGTTCTTTTACTGCTTCTGCAGGTTACATTCAGGTTTGAAAGCATCAAATGAGGTAATCTTATCCTTCTGAAGAAAATACCTCATTTGTTGGTCTTCAACTTTCGCCGGGCGAGGTGTAAGTTTTGGAGAAGGCAGGCATAAAGCAGGCACATTAAAGGTACTGGGAAGGATTTCAGGTCGTATGGAACCACCACGCAATTTGATCAAAGGTGGGTCAGCGCCCCAGTGTATCTCACAAATGAAAAACATGTCTGGATTAACAACAAAATTTTCACGAGGTGGTAAAACATCAAGCCACTTCTGTCTCTCAGACTGCTCTTTTGGGAGGCGAAACACGCGGCGCCTGTTCTCCTTATTGTAATTACCCAGAGAGTTCACAATCCCACCCTTGTTCGGCGTTTTTAATACATATAATTAGCAATAAACTTTGTAAACAAACAGTATTCACTTAGAAGTGCAGCCACAGACTACGACAATGTTCGCACTGTGACAGATAGGGGATAACTGAGAGTTCAGTGTACTGGCCTCCGCTACCGTAGTCTGCTACATGGAGGTGCATCTCCTGGTTATAGTAGTCCTGGGTCTCCAGCCACTTTAGAGGGAAAAAGAATATGGATTTTTGACACAGTGCTTGTTGATATTCGTTGGGTATTCCACGGTCACTACTCTCGGTTACTAAACTTCGTAAAGTTTGATAGGATGCAGTCGACCCTGTTGTCATAAAACTAGTTTAGAAGTTACAAAAACGACTAAACCTGTAAGTTCTGTAATTTATCATGCAGTAGTTCCTCAAAGGGGGTAAATATAATTGAAATGACCCTATTTAAAATTTGTTTTGAGGAGTATATTTGGTTAATATTTACTAGAGTATGAAAAAAATACGTGTAAAATTTGATAAATAATTTACTTGCCATAATGTGAAAAAAAAGTAGAGCAAAGTTATAGTCCATTTTAAAAAACAAGATCATAAGAAAATGCTAAAACCTATAAAACATAGAGCATTTATTATTTTGCCTAATTTTGTTCGTAGAAGAGGCTAAGGCAAGATTTTTAACAGACTGTTGTTGAACTCAATCGACAGTATTAGAGTTTTGAACCTCATATGCAGTAAACTGAATCTAAAACTCTCTATCCTGGATGAAGTTCAATTCTAAAATGACTGACTAAACGAATTTTTTTTTAATGGGAAAAGGTGTCATAAAATACGTTTCAAAAATGGTAAATAGCTTTAAAAAGACATGAATGCATTTGTAGCTCTCTTCGATTATATGTTTCTTTTTAAGATGTATCAATCAACCCACATGCTCTGGAAACGTTCGATTGTGAAGCACTGGCGCATGAGCATATTCACATTCGTCTCATATGTTCAATAAACCCAATCGCAGTCATGTTTATATACACATAGTGTACTTCCTGTTTTTACGGAAAATTAAAAAATGTTTCCCCCTAAACAACCAAAAACACCAAGAAACAAGGAACCTAAGAAACTCTCACTAGTTTGTGATGCACTGGATGCATCATTCTGCCTCATATCAGAATGACGAGGATGTAACCAAGCTGAAGAAGTTAAAAAATTTCACGTCAATTGACGTGGAAAACCACGAACGGGTTAGGAGTGAACTTTTAAAAGGAATTCTTTAGATACGTGTCTATAGATCTCTATATTTTGGATTTAGTTTTTGTGTTGACTAACTGTCATATGCAATCTTGAGTTGCCAACTTGAATGCTTCTATTCTGTTACACGACTACTACTAAATGTGTTGTTCCACGTCACTACAATTAAGAGCCGTAGTCAGGGCTTCTGGGTAACAAGGTTCAGTGCATTGATAACTGGTTTAAGTGAGTGCTCCTTCAGGCCGCGGAAACCAGTATGATAGCTGACACAGTGCAATGTTCTGGGTTGCTGCGAGCAGACTAAATTTTCAAGCGATTTGTTTGTCTATGACATTAAACGAATATTAAAAACTTAATGTTTACATGGGACTATAGAAGTTTTCGTGTTATTAGGTTATAAGTGAACAAATGTTAAAGGAAAAACCCATCTATGAACACAATTCTGATTACCGTTCAAGGGAGAGCAGTCTCGTGCAGTTGTTGGGAACTAAATTAGAGACATGATAAATAAATATAATCACCATATACATAGTAAAATTTAACTGTTTGTACAAAATTTCTCTTGGTTGACCTTAGTGAATTCTTGACCAGTTTGACACTACAACTTTCATTAATTTGCTAAAATATCGTACTGTTTGATAAGTGTGTACTAGCATCAAATCATATGAATATAATTTATACTATCATCTCGACAAAAAATAATTGATTAAGCTGTGTGGTTAGTTTACTCATCGCTCAATGGAGATGAGAATACAGTAGAGTCCCTGACAACCGGACACCTGACAACCGTACTAACATGACAACCGGACATGCAATGAATATTATTAACATTGTTTAGCATGTTTTCATTGAAATCGTTTTCAATTTTTTCTTATAATCAAAATTTGTTATGTAATTTCATTTCATAAAGCCCATGGTGTGTGAAGCTTGTGAATCCATTTCTGGAGCAAAGAGAAAAAGAAAATGTTTAACGTTAAATGTAAAACGTGAGATTATAGATAAAAGGATAATGGTGCAAGCGCAAGTGATTTAATGGAAATGTATAACATTGGAAGATCAACTTTATATGATGTATCATACTTAGTTCATAAATGCAATTTTTCAACGAGCTCAATTACAAAACAGCAAAAGGAGCGGCGAGAAAAAGCTTTTTCGCCAGCCATCTTCTGTGATCTTGGACGAAAATCTCCACGAGTGGTTTGTTCGTAGTGGTTTGAATTGCAAGTCATCCATCTGAGAGTATTTCAGTTTCAGGCTGTGGGAACATTTATGCTTGTTATTTCCCACCAAACGTTATTTCACTTATACAGCCAATGGATCAGAGGGTTATAATGAATCTCATATGTATCATACATTCAAGTTGATTTGATTGAGAGGAACTAATTTCATAATCAAATGAAGCAAACTAAGAAAGTCTCAACTGTTTGAAGAGCCTTTGGTTTCATTATCACCTCTTAAAGCCAATCCACGTTCTACCAACTGACACATGACTGTCCTTACTCGTTGAAAACATGCTTCAATTATACCTGTTCTGTCTTAACTTGCTGACCAACTTTGCTGTATGAGTCCTGGCTCCGTTTTTTGCGTAAGTAGGTCAACGACGAATTCATAAAATTCCTTAAATTTCCATGGGTCTGCATAATTTAAGAATGAGAGCAGTTGTCCTATTCCTAAAAAGCTTGTGCTATAGCAAAAGAAATATAATTAGAGAATTTTGGGAGCAATTGACACACAAAGCAGTAAATTTTTTCTTTTGTTGGAGAATATACCTGCCATTCCAGCGTGTATGGTTCTAATTAATCATGTTAGTTCTCTAATTATTTTATTTGCTAAACCAATTTCTCGGGCAAGAACGAATTTGAGTTTTGTATGATACTACATAACTGGTTTTCAATAAAAAAGATGCATCTCATCTATTCATGAAAATCAGTGCCGACAATAGGAAAGGTGTCAATTCTTATTTTTATCGTAACATTCATGGCTAAAAATTTGACTCTAAGAGCCAAAAATAAGTTAGAGCTAAGCTGATAAAGGATGTTGTTATTCTCAGTAGAATTAAAAATATATTATCGGATGATAATTCTCAAATACTATGCTGGCTATTGATCGATCATTTTGTACCCTGCGGTAGAGAAGTATGATATTTAATTCATAAAATGAACAAAAATTTGTTTAGACTGGAAAAATTAGAGCAGTAAGAATTGCGGGACGCAATGCTCACACGGAAGAGGCATTTAAATTCTAAAAAATCATTTACCTCTCAAACATTTTTCAAACACGGCTAGCACTCTTTCATGTACATTTCTTCTACAAAGGACTGGCGATCAGGATTTCAACTAATTATTATCTATTCAAACTGGTCACCATGATCATTAGACTAGAAGTTGAAGTGCAGTATTTTGCACTTTGTTCACATTCAAAAACTATCATACATTGCTAGATCGTAATTTAGTTTACTACTTCATCAGTCTTGAAGATCGAAATTTAATACTTTAAAGAGAGATGCTCACAAAGCACTCAAATTGAATCTTCCATTTCAAACTCTATCTTGATTGGACAATGCCGGGTTTAGATATTTTCTGATACTGATCATGGATATTTCCTTTTCTCTGAGACACGTAAGACTTTCCTTGAAGTTCACCACGCATTGTATTTGCACTTACATCAGTGTTTTGTGTAGCGTGATGTTACAAGACAGTTCTATCATCATTGATAAGCATGAACGTAAAAAATGAAGAAAATTTGCTATCATAAGAAAATATTATCGAAAACAGTAATTGTCAGACAGAGCTTTCGAATTGTGTGTAAATGAAAAGATATGGGAGAAAAATGATCATGCTAATGCTTCTTGTTCCTCCTGTCATACTTTTTGAATCTCTAACAATATGTTATTACAAAAAAAATTGAATAAACTTTGGCAACAATTTGAGAAAAAACGTTAAGCAATAATGTTGATTGTGAGTACAATTTAAGCATTGTTTGCGAACGATTTCAGGTTTCACTTAGTGATTAATTTTTTTCCAAAACGCTTCCAAATGTTCTGATAATGTTTTGCATTCAGCGTCAGGTAAGCCAATTCCTGTATATTAGAGTCTTGTTTAATTATTGTGTGCAGCTAATAAATGAACCCCGAGTCCAATTGATTTGAAATTACGTGAAATTTTATTGTCAATGAAAGTGTGAAATCGTAACATTATGAACATTCAATAGATAACACTTCTTTACTTCTGATGAACCCTTTATTTGTTAAAAAATTATTGTGTCTGTTGACACTATAAAATCATTTGAACAGTAAAAGTGTTCCACAGTAGAGCTGTTACATAGCTTTGTTGTTACATACTATTTTTCTTCATATTACAGTCTAATCGATATATTACCAGTCTTGTGTGAAATACGATTAAAAGAACAACAAATTAACTAAACTGCATTTACACGTGCTAATCGTCTTTCATAAATTCAGCTGAAGTATTAGAAGAATAGAACTATTTAAGGCACCCGATTTAACTTTAACAAAAAATATATGATATGATTGAACAATATGATATAGGTTATGTAGTTACCTGCCATGTTCGAAATGTTTCAAATCATTGAGTACAAACAACTTTCGAAGTAAATGTCGAACATAAGAGTAGACAAGCATTGGTTGGGAATTTATCTTTCAAACTTATATTGAAGAGCCGACTTTGAAAGTGCAATACCATCTTTCATATACAGTGATTTCGATGTTCCGCAAGGTATATCCTAGGATCCCTCCCACGTTTTTTTCCTACAATTAGTTTTCATTTGATACGTTCGAATACAAGACTAAAACAGTAAGCGGTGCGAAAAGTGCAGAGTTCTGATTACAGTAAGATGTAAGCATTCAAGTCCCATCAAAAATTGTGTTAAGCATAAGTTGTTTCTGTATTTAGGACACAAAATTTAAAGCATTTCACACTTACAGCGTTTTCACCTTAATAAAAATTGACGTAAAGAGAAGGAGCTTTCATTAGTCACTCCTATATCAGCAGTGTAGGAGTAACAGCATATAGGATATACAGCAGTAAGTGTATATCCTAATTTAAACCTAATTTATGTCGGAAAAGCTATGCTTTGTGTATTACGGGATCACTGCAGTATTATCTATCGCCAGTTTTTGAAATGGCATCAGACACTAAACACATACTTGTACAACCAACAGTTGCAACGTTCACATGAAACCCTTAAAAAACGTTGTATATCCTTCAGCAGGAAAAACGCTGAATTACTTCTTGATAATGCAAGATATAAGTGAGAAATAGATTAGAATGAGAGGCTATAGGAATGAACCTTCGAGCCCATAATACGAAGAGGAAAGGATTGAACAGACGGTATTTTTTATCATATCCACTATATTCAACAAAATTCAAATAATTTTTTAAAGCTTGTCCAAAAATCTACTTGCTAAATGACAGTAGTTGAAGAACCAAAATTGAAGAATGGACAGCATTAGTGGAGTACTTGCATTTTTTCACGTGGAAAATATAAAGTAAACTAGTGGATCGTGGTTGCTTCTGTCATCGCTGTGTCAGCGACAGCACGGGACAGCTAAAGTAGACTACTCGATAGTCGTCTCCTTCACCTTTCATGCCGAACGCTTATTGTTACCCTGCTTTAAAGCTGCTCTGTGATTGGTTGCTCGACGGGGCTAGGTTCCACCCCTCTTCCTTGTGGTGTAATTATTTTGGTCCAAATAAATTGATTATTTTGCAACTCAATCAATAGTTTGGTATACTCTATATATTTCTGTGTACTCTGTATATTAAATATAAAAATACAATCGCTTGTTTTTTTAAAACACAATATTAAAAAATTCGCTCGTTCATACGAGTATATGCAGGAAAAAAATTTTCTCAGCAGAAAATTTGAAGGTTTCAATGTCCATCTTAATTATATAGTGTTTGTTGCTTCTGAGTAATAAAGTAACAATTTTATAGACAAGGTAATTCTATTGTTTACTTAATTTCGTCTGATACCTCTAAGTACTGTCTTACCGTCGTAAATTTCAGTGATAATATTTTTAAACAAACCAGAAAAAGTTTTCTGATAGTAACTGTAGCAATGTTAACACTAGGATCTCAGCATAAGGAAAACAAATACTGAATCCATTCGTTTTTCTAAAAAATGTTGATACAAACAGAATGTGATACAACCCTATTAAATTTTGAAATTCCTGAATATTAAAGTAATTTTTGAGTACATCTATTATGATAGGTAATACAATGATCAAGAACAACTTTAAAATATACACTCTGACGTTACTTTAAGGGTCTGAGTTTAAAACAACTCAGAAATTCTGGTGACAGAAAGAACACCAATGACTCGTTAAAAACAAAGGTATTAGAGGTTGCATCTTGCATGATTATTCACTTTTAAGGTTCGACAAAAAAACAATACCCGATTTTATTCAGAGCCTAACATGTGGAAAATAGATAATCATTGCATGTGTGAAAATAATTTTAATACGCACGTGTGTGTGACAAAAAATTCGAATCGCTATTTGAAATATTTTTGTGGGCACGAAATCGAAAGGTGCTTGTGTACTAAACGGATAATTTAACCAGTGACAACACAATAACTGATCATGTTGAAGGCGTACGAGCAGAAATAAATTATCGTTGCATCTAATAAACTAATAAAATGGGTATGTACATCAAAACAATTCGAATTACTCCGTACCTTATTATTTTATACCCTCAAGATTTTTAATTTTGATTTATAAATTGAAAATATAAGATCTTCAAATTTGAATTTTTATTAATGATTGAAAGCGTATTGTAATTTATCTCTGAAAATTATGTAGAAGGTAACTGTGGAATTTGCCACTATTACTTTCAGTTTGTTCCTTAACCATGAAGTTACATTATTGTCTACGTGTTAAATATCAAGACTGAACGATGAATTTCAACAATAAATAAGTATTAATACTATTTCTCGCACAAACAGATATTATCTTGAAGATTGTAGGAGGAAAGTTGGAATACGTATCATAAATACCACTTGTATGTGAGGATACTGATCAGTGAAAAATGTATCAAATACAGAGGCTTAATTTAGAACATGACTTTGTAGTCGAGATCGTTCTGAAAATTGTGTCTCGACGGAGGGTAAGAAGAATAAATCGTATTACTCGGGGAATGCATTTGTTTTCCGTGACTCAAACTTTTTCATTAATGTGCCTTATTACCTGTAAACTTTGTTCTCGCCATTCATCAATGGTAAGGTTTTCTGAGCGATGCGTAGAAGCAGACGTTTCATTCTGTCGGGTGCAGCAACATTATTGTCTATAAGCAGGGTTACTGCATGCTTACTAACTGGAAACTGAGAAAATTTATTTACAGTAAAATATGAAAGTACGGGCAATTTCACCCAGCGCAGTTCTGACTCATCACGGGTGAAATATTGCTGAGGTATGTAATTTTTGTTAATAATTTATGCAGCGGAATTGCACTGCAAATTTTAACGTCAGTTTCTTTGGGATTTCTGTTAAATGTAGTTACCATTAATAACTGAACATTCCCTTTTAGTATTCTTTTCCACCTCCAGATGTTGGAATATGGACATCATTTTTTATGGAAATTTAATTCTGTGGAACGTATTTCTCCTGGTCAAACATATCCATGTGTTCCGAAGTATTTCATTGTCGTAAGTGACAGCGTTGCAGGACGCACATTTCGTCATGCAAATTTTGAGGACACATTTAGCAAATTCCTCGAGTTTTTAGCTGTTTTCTCTGCTTGACTGTTCAGCCGACATGGGAAATCGGACCAGACTAATAACTTGTCGAAATGATATACTACTGTGAATTCTATTCAATATTTTCAATTTATGATCATCAAAATTTGTCATTTAACCCATTTTCCCTGTGGACGCTTGTTTATAAGGCTATTGTCACTAGTTGGAGCTATTTTGTCACCAGGCAGAAATTTAAAACTTCTGAATAGATTTGATTTCTGCAAGTTATTCGTATTTTTCTTTCATAGAAAGTGCAGGGTATGAGGAGGAAAAATGATAATGAATAAATTTGCACCAAAGAAAAAACCTTTGCTCACAGGTATAATTGGCGTATGTGAAAATAATGTTCTTACCATATCATCGAAGTATGCAGCATGCATTTATTTGAATCATTCAATCCGAGGACATGTTATCGATGGGTTAAAATGAAAAAAACAAGCGGTATGCGTCTTTTTAATGCAATGTGCGCAGCGTACATAATCAGTGCAAAAAACTACTGCTGACTACTACTGAACCACGGTAAACTTCATTCATAAAATACTTATGTCAAGATGAACATCTCACATTAACATTATTAATTTATTTATTTACAGACTTGGCCATCAAACAGAGAAAAAGTCATAACCGTGCTTCATACGCATGTATTTGTACATGATGAAACGCACATTTTACGTTCCTAGTTAATTCATAGTTTATTATTGTTCAACTTCAAATTATAAAAAAACAATCCATCTGATGTCACAGGGAAAATACAGGGCAAATGAAGAATACGAATATGATGATAAAATTTACTGCGCATTTAAGTGTGAATACTATTGGTAGATTTTAAGTCTTGATAAGGTACTTATTAATATACAAAAAAAATGAAGTCTCTATTATCGTCACAGTACACACTGACAAGGACCTCACCACCCATCCCAGGTAAACACACACGAACTACAAAAAAAGCTAACTGAGAAAGGTTCAACGGAGAAACAGATCAACTTTTCGTAGCACGTAACACCCACCCCATAAATGACATAAATCAAACGGTAGCAGAATTCACCGCCATCATCACAAAAGCTGACAAAATACATTCCAAAAAGTAAGAGAGAGCATCATAACCTAAACTTCACACATGAAGTATATAGACTAATCAGAGAACATAACAATCTCAAAAATACACCTACTCCGCACACTTACCAAACTACATGACACATCCTGGATCTGAATGAACAAATCACGTGAAAAATTACTAAAATGCAAACAGAAAACTGGAAAAATTTTGTCGAATCACTAGACCACAAGACAAACTTTAGCAAACTCTATAAAAGCATTAGAAACATAAGAAATTCCAACACAAAGGCCTCCCAAACACATGCAGCAATCACCACTGATGTGAACACACCCTTAAGACGGAAACAAGCAAACATACTCATACACCACAATGCTATGTAGTATTAGCAAGGTACACACCACAATCGCAGACAGGCACACTCACCGACTCAAACACTGGAAATACATTCATTTAACTTTAAATCAGGAAGTTCATTTAACTCAGGATCAATATTTTTTGTTCTAATTGTCCATCTTCACGAGCTAAGCCCAGTATACATTAGTGAAAACAATTCAAAGCTTCATTCAGTTTTTCTTAAGGTTGCATGGCAACATTTATAAACTTTTTACAGCTCACTCAGCCGTCAATATACAAAATAAAGAAAGGACTTCGTTCTGCCTATCTTCCTTTATTAAACACCTCCGCTCCGAAACTCAAGTTCCGTGGTCTTCAACCATTTTTAACGTCCACCCCTAGTGGTGATTAAGTAGAAGCTGTCCACCCCCACCACGAAAAAGTCTCATTAAAAATCTTACGTTTTAATATTCAAAATCTATGTTTCATATCTAATTTCGATGACCATGTAAACAGAAAAAACAGTTTCTCTTATTTTTTATTTAACTTTTATATATTCATCCATATATTTACACACATCTCAAACTAATAGCACTTTTAAATTTTATTCTTAGGACATCTATTTCTTAATTTATCTAAACGATTCATTTAATACGTCTATTGAGCGCATGTTTAACCTAAATTTGGTACATAGAAGAAATAAGTCACCAAAACGGGCAAAATTTTCAGTTATGAATAGCAGAAATGATTTAACTTTGATCATACGGCAAACAAGTGTATTGGATATATTCCTGTTTAGGTTTCAATACTATATATTCCTGGCTTAATGCGACACATCACCTTTGTGAAATGAAACAGCATTGCGATGGAAATATTTTACAAATTATTGTTTTACGTGCATTTTTATGCCTTGTTTAGACGATAAAGAGAGATTGTAATGGGGGTTAGAATTTCTTCCAACACACATGGCCGAATTTTCCCACCGCTACCGCAAAAAATTGCGTCAAAAGAACTTTATAGATACAAAATCGGCAAAAGAATTGTAGAAGCTCTTTCAAACTCACATTTCGGGCGGCACTAAGATGTAAGTGAAGCCATGTAAACGTGAAAAGAGCTACGTTCATGTTGGTGTTTCAGGGCACATGTACGGGAGCTCTTAGACATGTACTCGATGTTCACACGCCGTGTGCATCAAGTACAGTTACAGACAGAACACAGGCTGCGTCGTGTAGTTCGGTTGCAGGATTTCCACTGCTGGATTTTTCAGCCCCGATCTAGGTAAAACGAACGACCTAAATATATACATAGTTATCTATGCATGGTATATATAGTGAATTAACACACTTTACTACGTCCATGTATAATAATTTACATATATAAACCGCAAACTATACTAAGAACTGGGTTTAAGAACTCAACAGTGGCAACGATGGAACTTCCGACATGATAACACCTTGCTTCGGAGCTACACACATTCAACCGTTATCTCTCCTTGATCGCAAATATAAAAGCACTAGATTTAGCTTTAAGCTGGACTATGGGAAAAAATTCACTGAAGCTAATATTAACTAATATTAAACGCTTAACTATCAATAAAAATGAATATGCATCCGTTTAGGGCAGTTATGCTGTAATAATTACGGCAGAGGTGGATAAATTTTAATAATCGTAGAAATATATACTCAGTCACAGTTCCGCACCCGCCAGCCCGGTTGAACACAGTTTCTGTTGCATAAGAATCTGACAGCTCTGTCGTTAGCAAGCCTTTTGTTAACATGTTCATTGATTAGGATGTCCTTCAGCATAGTATTTTGTCATATTAATTGTAAATTGATATTAAATGATACTAATATTATTAATTTTTCCCCAACACGTTGAGTTCAATTGCCTAGCCGGTGCAAATCTTCACTTCGTACAGTCATTATCACTAGAAGGAACTGTAAAATTTACAGAACCTAACCTAAGCGGCCCACCGTTGGCCCACAGCGCCTATCGCTGTATCCAGGGGTTTTTGAAAAAATTAGGTCTTGTTTACATTACAATTACACGGTGAATACGTGCAATATAAATTCACACTAACCTACCTCTAGGAGTACTAACCGTACTCTATCGATTGGCGTTAACAAATTTTGACCGATCTAGCTAGTCGCAGTGACGAGTGTAGCCGAGATGGAATGATTTTTTTTTGCAAGATAAGACTGTGTTCGGACTGGTGGCTTGTACACCGGCTAGGGTTTCGGGTTTCGCCCGCTCACCTCTCCCGCTTGTCGCTCTGTACGCGGTGGTGAGCAAGTGGCAGGCAGGCATTCTAACACACGCAATTTACTATTAATATTTTCTTCCATTTCGAAGACCAGGCTAGGAGAAGACTGAGTCACCCCCCTCCCTCATCATGTGGAGAAGGATAGGGGAAGGTATGGGTAGCATAAAAGGGTCAGTCACACGATTCAAACAGTAAATAATACGCACAGTCCTCAAATAAGGCCTAAGATCATTTCATTTGGCTTAAGATAAACAAATAATGGACTCTAAAATCATTGGTTGTCAGGTAATTTGAAGTGGGCACTTAAAACTAGGCTAAGTTAGAACAGGAGGAGTTATTTGATACAAATAGCGGCCTAAGTTGAATTTCTTCAACAAAATCACGCACGTGAGTTTCGAATTGGACATGAATAACTTGATTCGTTTGAATTCCGGTTGATATTAGGTTGTTACATAAATAATGGCCGCTCGAAGATCTGGGTTTTGAAAAGTAATTTTAACACAACTTTTTTAGTTTATTTTCGATGAACCTTGGCATGCATAACAATTAATGTGTGCTCATTAATATTTTGTAACTTCTTTTCAGACAGAACATAATTTTGAAGGATAGAATCCCTCCATGATGAACATGACAAAACATGACCTTCGCCTACTTATGTTGCACGAGTTAAAACTTGGGCACAACGCCTCCGAAGCTTCTGCCAATATCAACCGAGCATGGGGAGAAAAGTCCACAAGGGATCAGACAGTAGGAAGGTGGTTCGGGAAATTCAGGAGTGGTGATGAGAGCCTTAAAGATGAAGAGGATAGAGGACGTTTGGGTAGTCTCGTGAACGAGTAATTGCATGCGGTTGTTGAGCAAAATCCCCGTCAGAGTGTTAGAGAAATGTCTCAGACACTTGGTGTCAGCATTGCAACAATCTCGCGCCATTTGAAGATTATTGGAAAGGTGAAAAAGCTCGATAAATGGGTTCCTCATGAGCTCAATGAGAATCAAAAGCTTAGGCGTTTTGAAGTGTGCTCGATGCTCTCTCTGCGCAACACCAACGATCCTTTTCTTGACCGAATTGTCACTTGTGACGAAAAGTGGGTCCTTTATGATAACCGTAAACAATCAGGTCAATGGCTCGATCGTGATGAGCCCCCCAAACACTTCCCAAAGCCAATGTTACACCAGAAAAAGATTATGGTGACTGTCTGGTGGTCTGTAATAGGTGTTATTCACTACAGTTTTTTGGAAGTCAATGAGACCATTAATGCTGAGAGATACTGCAATGATCTCACTGTTATGCATGCTCGATTGAGCGAAAAGAGACCGGCATTAGTAAATCGACGTGGTCCAATTCTGCTCCATGATAACGCTCGACCACATGTTGCAAGAATGACCGTCCTGAAACTCACAGAACTGGGATACGAAACTTTACCACATCCTCCATATTCTCCATATCTTTCACCTACTGATGATCATTTATTCAAGCACTTAAGCTCATTTTTGGATGGTAAAACTTTTAGGTCTAAACAAGAGGTGGAAACGACCTTCAAAGATTTTGTTGCATCACAGCCATTAAATTTTTATCAACAAGGAATAAATAATCTCGGAGTCCGATGGCAGAGATGCATAGCTGCTCAGGGTTCATATTTTGACTAAGTTTAACATCTCTATTGTTCATTTACCGAGGATTAAATGCAAGAGTGCATTCAAGTAACTATCTATTTCTAGCTAGATCATTTAGTAATAGTAATAGAATGATGCGATAGGAACGAGCCTTTTGGCCCATTCTTAGGTCGGTACCCAAATCCCTGGCCGTAAAATTATTCTATCCGCCAATGCTCATCCACAAACAGACCAGGGCAGTAGAGTCTCAATCTCGCGTCTTCCCGCAACGCAAGCGGTTCGCTCACCAGTCGACCATACTGGTGAAAGTAACAGGAAGAAATAACACGGATAAAACTAGTCGATAATAGAATCTCAAAAAAATGTTGTCATGTGTTGAACACCAAGCATCAGGCTGTAACGAAAGTTCAGTCAATATTTGGAACGAATGTTCTGTCCATTTTTTGTTGGAATGAAAATTCAGCGAAACCAAGATTTATTTTATCATAAGCATAGTCACCATTGTTACTAATGATATCTTTTCACCTTTCTATAAGCTTTTTGATATCTCCGTCTTAGAATTCATTTGATTTTGACAATAAAATAAACTGGCTTCATTTCAACCTCTTCTCTTGAAGTAAGCATTTGTCCTGAAGGATAATTCTGTAGGTTTCTAAAGCGTATGGTAATCTGTTGGAACAAGATCGGGAGAACATGATGGGTGAATCAAAACTTCTCAACCAAATTGTTCAATGAGATTCTTCGTCCCTCTTGACGTGTGGGTTCTGACATTGTCATGGTGCAGGATCACTCCTCTTCTGTTTACCGACGAAGGTCGTTTTTCCTTTAGAACAGTCTTTAAATGGTATAGCTTCTGGCTGAACATTGCATAAGTTATGGTTTATTTGCCACCTAACAGCTCAAAATGAACAATTCCCATTATGTCCCGCCACACGCAGAAATTTTTTCAGCTGCAGACCACGTCGGGGCTGTGGAATAAGGTTGGAATTACGGCTGAGCCACTGTCTTTAACTTTTAACATAATTGTACGGTATCCATTTCTCATCTCCATTAAAGATTCTAAGAATTGGGTTTGAAATTGAACATAGCGTAGTAAGACACGACAGTTCACACATTCTCTGAAAGATCGTGTTTAACCCATTTTCCAGTATTGAAGACTTAAGCAATTCCTATCATTTCATGATATATGGTCACACAGCTCACGTTAAACTTCTTGCTCATTGTTGTAGTTGTGTTGAAAGAATCATCAATGGCAGTCAGCAATAAGTTCCTCAAAACAGTCTTTTGGAGCATTATTCCTTCCTTCCTTTTTCAAACGTGAAATCATCTTCTTCTACTCTTTTCGGTTACCAAATTATTTCCGAATGTGTTCGTGAGCGATCTTGCTGCACTGCCCTTATGAAATTCATGTAGCAGAATATGCCTGAGGTGCTCATTGCTTGGAGTGTCAATATGGGTCAATAATCTATATTTATTATTATAATTATCACAAAATCTGGGAGTATAAATAATATTTAAGTGATTTTGATAGCCGCACATATGTTCAATTAATATAATCGTACACTGAAATTATAAATCAAGACACGGATAAAATTTACGTTACGACCCAATAGTAACGTGAAATAAAGTATTACAAACTTTAAAACAAGTTTTATGTACATTATTTGCATTTATGGGCCGTCACCCAGATCTATATACTGTAAATGTTATTTCAACATTAACAAATAAATTCATATCAGCTCTAATATCATATATTTTATTTTCAGTTAATTTTCAAGCCTCAAGTTTTGTAAGATGCACGTTCTACGACATTGTTTACACTGACTTTATTTTACAAAAAACAATAACAAAAATAATTTAAATGTTTGGAGCTCGATATTAATAGTCAGAAATTTACATTTGTTATCCACAAAAAAGGATGGTGCACAATTTTCTTCGACCTAATTCAAAACAAAGGTGGAGTCACAACGAAAACACCAAATAATCATATTAGTTCTTTTCTTTGAACTTTGTAAACTGAGAGCAGTCCACTTCACCTGGACAGCATCGCTGCGGCCTTGGAGCTGGTGAACTAGACTACTGCAAGTAGTCTAGTTCACCTCGACGCTAACGCGACATGATCATACGAGAAGACTAGATTAGAGGACAGTAGTCTACTCTTGCGTGACGATCCTTGGTTTTTGGCATATGTGTTGAGTAGTCCACTAATGGTTTCCACCCTTCAATTGTCAATATATTGTTCATGCAAATTATTTTAATTGTTTATTTATTTATAAATAATTACATTTAACATCACGGAAATCCTTTATACCTCAAAAAAATATAAATTTTCGTTCTGTTAAAATAGCCTCAAACCTAACACAGGAACAGAGTTTTGCAATAATTCCGGTTACATAAATACAAAAACAAGGTTGCTTAAATTAATTTTGACTTTGAGAATTCTAAAACTAAAATGTATGAATTATATAAAATATGATTTTGTATACCATTTAGAGAAAAACGTTCTAAACAGTAAATTCAAACCATCTTTGCTGTGTGATGGATGTGTTCGATAAAAGAATTGTAACCATTTAATAATTGTCAGCTCTATCGAGTGCGGTGCTTAGTTTCATAAAATATACCAACCAAGGACTACTATAACCAGGATGTGCATCCCCATGTAGCTGGCTACGGTTGCGGAGGCCATTGCATTCTTAGTAACATAACATTTTCTATCGGACAAATTGATCAAAAATTACTTCTTTCAAGCAATAGAAGGGATAATAAGGTTTTACAGTAAATTTTAAATGTTTTTAAAGCACTGTAATGCTTTGAAATACCAATTTTAACCGGACTTAACATGTATTATTGTATGAGCTTAGTGGCCACTTTATAGAAAGCTGAGTTGCTGCAGTTTTAGACTTTACAAGTTGATTATAGTTAAACCTTTACCAATGCAAACAACCAAACATACAAATATTCAAGCATATAAACAAACAGACATAGAAGCAAAAACCTACCAAACTGCAGCGATTAGTCAGCCAACCGGGCCTTCTTGACAGAGGTCTGAAGGACTGCATTCTTTTGCTAGTCTTTCCCTACGGGGTTTACAGAAAATTTGAGGGGTTGACAGCAAATTGAGTGAGTGTAGTAGTCGTCAGAATACTGCCTTTCTTTGACTCATACAGTTCCTTGACGTCTGCAAATGATACTGTTGTTTCATTGTCAAGACTGATCTTCTGTCCCTTCTCACTGATCCAGTTGTTGCGGATGCAGTTGTTTAGCAGATGTAGCTCCAGTTGTTTAGCAGATGTACTGTGTAAAAAAAGAGAAACCATACACGCTCCTCTCAAGAGGATGCTTGGCTGTGGCACTGTAATTACCTAGTGATTAGAATAGAAGTGGCCTCGCAGTCTCGGTTGTTCTCGGCTATGCCACTCAGCAACCCACCTGAAATTAAAATAGTTGAGTGAATCTGTACATCATCTACCAAGAGAAACACATTCTTCTGTTGCAGTGTCTGGACTTTGTCAAATGTTTCCCTCAGCACCTGGTCCTTGTCAATAGATGAAGTGATGTACTGCAGCTTACGTTTGCATGGCAGCACCAAAAAGTCTCTGAGCTGTTCATAATTACACTTCAGGTATGATGGAAGAGCAAAACAATAATCATTCATGGAAAACTGCTTCTGTGATAAAAGTTCCAACAGAAGTCAAAATACCAACTTCTTCTCCTTCTCGGTGTTGACATAGGCTGACATGTGAGCTTGAAGGGTGACAACATTTTGGATCGTTTTGTCAAACGGGATGTCATACATAGTTCATTGCCAAGCGCACAGTTTTGTCGGACTGCGTATACGATTTCAAACCATTGTTGGGATGAAGTATCTTAAACAGAAGTACACTAATGCCGTTCTTGAACGCACTGAGCGTTAGTGGGGAACACAAAGTGGGCTTGTTTTCAAAAATCACAGAGAGGCTGCACTCACTGAAGGTATCGGTCATGAACAAACACATAAGCCTTTCTTTTGATCTTGAAATAATCAAGTTCTTATACTGCTTCTGCAGGCTACGTTCAGGTTTGAAAGCATCAAATGAAGTAATCTTATCCTTCTGAAGAAAATACCTCAGTTGTTGGTCTTCAACTTTCGCCGGAGGAGATGCAGGTTTTGGAGATGGCAGACATGAAGCAGGCACATTGAAGATACTGGGAGGGATTTGACTTGTTCACACAACCCCACACTTGTTCGGCATTTTTAATACATATAATTAGTGATAAACTTTGTAAACCAATAGTATCCACTTATAAATGCAGCAATGTGCCTCGAAATAAACAATGATGTCCGATTCAAACCGAGCGACAGACTACGACAATGTTCACACTATGACAGATGGGGGTTAACTGAACCCAGTGAACTGGCCTCCGCTACTGTAGTCAGTTACATGGCGGTGCACGTTCTGGTTATAGTAGTCCTTGATACCAACATATCTTTCAAGAAGATTCTAAAAATAAATGAATATGGCAGCAGTGGCTGTTGGCGAAGAAAAATTCACGTAACGTGCTGTGAATTTTTTTCATACCGTCTTCGGAGTAATACTGAAGTAGAAACATTTATTCCCACTTCTGTGAATTTGAGCCCCTTTGTCGCATTGACATCATCGTGAGATATCTTGCATTTCAGAGATGCTGTTTAATAGCAAAACCTTGCTGTGGAACAAATTCTCACGTAGAGACACGATTTCTCGCGATCTGAACAGGCACGTCATTATTTCATTTCACAAAATATTACATACGTATATACATGAGTAAATATTTCTATACTGAAGCATACGTATTTGCGAATGTATCTCTGTACGTATAAGCACATACAGTATATCTATGCACATTTTAGTAAGCACACTATACAATTGGAATTATTTATAACAGAAAATACAGCAGCTTAGCCCAGAGTCCATGAAAATTAATTAGGTTGTTTAACTGTTTCTAGCGGTCTCTCGGACTCATCGTATGTTTTGCATGAGACGAATGTGCAAAAGAAGGTAAGATACGTAATAAATTCACGTAAAACATAAATCAATATATTTTCAATACAAAATCATTGCATCTAAGTGTGACCTTTAGTTAGAATAGAATAGAATGAGGCTATAGAAACGAACCTTCTGGCCCATTCTTGGGTCGGATAATTACTTCGATAATTATTCGGTTGTTTACCCAAGTCCCATGCTGTATTTCTAGCCGCGTCAACCATGTCGGCAGCGGGATTCGAACCCGGGTCTTCCCACTCGAAAGCAGACTCGCTCACCAGTCGACCAAGCTGGTGACGATGTTTTGATGTGATAGCGAACTCGTGTAATAAACTGTAGTGTAGGTTATTTTAGCTGTGCGAGTTGTTCAAAATACTTTTCTTGATGAAAATACGAGCCAGTTAAGAGTTTGTGGGTTATTAAGTTTTTGAGACATGAACTAATTTTATCTCACGTTGAGAAACATCTCTCACAAGTGACTGATGTTAAAATGATGGTCAGCAGTAGCTTCATCACTCTGATATATTTCCCACATCTGATACTTTGTTATCGTATTTCGCCATTTCTAATTAAAGGGGAAAAAATATAGCAATTACCATAGCAAAACTGATTTTCAGAGCGACGCATATCATAGAATAACAGTAAGTAATCAAAGAATGACCGCAAAGTGCTCCAAAAACTTTAGTGAACTGATTGTTGGCAAAATTTTTGTAGTGAAGCATGACAAAAATTGCCAGTTTTTTTGCATTTATTAGGTTCGCTTTCATTAACCTTAATTGCTGGATTATATTTCGTAGTTAAATGAATATCATTAAACGGACATTTTTTCAAATATTGGAATTCAAATCCTAAGCTCGATAGAAGTCAATTGTTCCAAGAAATTATTGAATTCGAATAACTTTTAATTTATACGACTCGTAGATAACAATTTGGGCTATAACACCTGAACGTGAGTCAAGAGCATTCAGGAGCGATGGTAAGAGAAAGTTTGCTCCGATTTATTTATTTGCTACTACGCACCTTCAAGATATGTAACTGGCTGAAACTGATCGAAAATATACAAACTACAAATAATTTATTTGAAAGCAGCAGAAGAATATGGTTGCAATCACGTGTTTGTCGTTAATAATAGCAAAAAGTAAAAATAACGTACAAACCAACGTTCACTTAACACAAATTTTTACGTAGCCCGAGTAATAGACGTTAAAGTGAATGCATATACATGTGAATACATGTCTATTTATTTTAACGCTGGGGTGATATTCGAAGTCACTTGCGGAAATAAGTAAAGTTTGGGGTTTGTGAGTGAAAAAATATGCATGAATCATTTAACTAGGCGTTATACATTACGTTATAGATTCAGCTAAAATGCACAGTGATACATCCTTAGTCATTACAATTATTTGGTAATTTTTAGTTTTTCGTTTGTTTTAACCTAATTGTGTATTCTCGGTGGTAACTACCTACCCATTAATTGACTAGTGCATTTAAAGTGAATATATAATATATTCATCATGGTACGGAGACAGTCTACTCCACGGAGCACTCGTTATAATTACATAAAACAATCAAAAATGCGAAAACAGGTTAGCTCTAGTAGTGCACTGCTGTATTGATGACTTGAGTTATGTTTACTTAGCCAAAAGATGTCATACTTTTGGACATGATGTTTCAGGTAGGAGGTGAAAGAAAAGTTTGCTTCTAAAATTAATTGCACAAACGGTGTATATGATCCTATCCCTGATATTCGCCACCTAACTCATTAACGAATACTTGTAAATTTAACAATGACCTGCTTATCAGAATACAAGGTATTCAACGTATAATTGATAATTGTGTAGCTAATATTTCTTAATACATGATTGTGATGAACTCATGGAACACTTAAACCCCTGTACCGGTTTTAAAGTGTGTATAAAGTTGCAAATTCAATATTACCTATAAAAATGGATTTAGTCCAACGAATTGAAGGTAAACAACTTTTGTAGGGTAAAAATAGGTATACTGAGAAGTCTAGTAGTAAATACATTTAAGGGGGGCATCTTAGTGAAAATGGTAAAAAAATTTGATTTTCAGTTTCTGAGTTGTGATTCTTATGGTGGCCAAAAAGAGGATGATCGTTTGTAGATATTGATTTTCTCTTTCCAAAACTCTATTTACTTGTGTTCTAGCATGGAAACTGTATGAAGAGATCGATTTGGGTTGAAAATTTTAAAATATACTTTATTTACCCCTGAAATCGCCATTATTACGAAAAAATGAGAAAAAGTGCATGAATCAAATATGTTTTAAATCCAATTTTACTTACTATATTGTCCTTAGTTTCGTCGTACCATGCATTTAAGCTTTTCACTAAGATGTCCCCCTTAAGTAAGTTGGTGGCTGTATCTAATGTATTAATTTTATAAGTGCATAGCTTGATAAAATATTCTTACCAATCCTGGAACACTAATCCGTCCTCAACCGCCGATGAATCATGCGCAGAGTTGTCCTTTAAGCCTTTTATCAGCTGTTAAGCTGAGCTCAAACGCTCCTTTCTTGCCTCACTGGCACCGACCATCTACCACCCTACAAGTGTTGGCTTCTTTGAGGTCAAGTTTGAATTCAGCATTGATATGTAGTTATTACTCAATTTAATTTTGACATAGTTTAAGAAATAAATGCTCCTTGTTTACTTCTGTTCCTATTTTCCAGATGTCAGTAGTGGTTTTGCAAGAAAGGAATGAACTTTTGATTGTTTAACGTGGGAAAGTTCTTAAGAATGATAATATTTTACGACCAGAGCATGGGAAAACCTACAACTCTTTCGTTCTGCCTCTTAATGGTAAGTTACGTTATGTTATTGAATATTAGTGTCAGGTTAACCTTCTTTTTCTGGAAAACTCGAAAAGAAATGCACGATGTTAAGTTGATTCCTGCAGTTTTCTAGAATGATAGTTACAGTCATTTGAGATATAAATTTTATACAAAAAATGAATTAAAAAGATACAACAGAAGTAAATTCCTTTTCTGAATTGATTGAGAACTGCACTAAGTAGACCTTTTGGTTTAACTTGATAAATGGACTCGTAGAAAGTATAAAAGCTCATATATTGTGAAACATACTCCAAATTACTTTTGTTTCATTCTAATTAAACCCGCATATAATAATGCCAGTGAGAGAATTCCCAAGTTTTTATTTCAGGAATTAATTAGCGTAAAATATGAACAACACTGCAACAAGGTCTTTGGATGAGAATTCCGTTACAGAAGCTACTTTTAGGTGAACGTGTGGTTTCAATTCTGTTTGTTAAGGTTTTTTCCTTTAATCTGACGTTTTCGATGTGAGTGAGCCCATTAGCATCTGTTTCTTCAATTTATTTTGCTATAATAGTATCACTCCCGTCTCGAATAATGCACAAGGACGGGCAGCTCTTGCCTTCACTTTAACGAACCCATTTAGTGGAATTGGTAGATACACTGGAGTAAAAAAATATTCTTATATGTTAAAATTCTTATATGTTAAAATTCTTTATTTATTAAATTTCTGGTAAACAAAAATGAGATATACCGAAACTATATTTGCACACACATGAATGAACTAGGAATATGATAAAGAAAAGAATATTTGATGAGAAAAATGCTATAGATGACATTACTTATTCGCTACCTTTTATCATGGAATAATCAAGCGGAAAAATTCTCTATCTTCCCATATCTCGTTTCTGCAGTAGGGATGGGCTACTAAGGGAAATCATTTCTCGTCGGCGAATATTGAATGCAAACACACAAAGGAGTATAAAGAGAGATATATGTATATATGCAAAATACCTGTACTATGGGTATTGTATCAAATAAAAATCATTTACAACGTTTGTAATCGCCATAAATTTATCCTACGTTCGTTAAAAATTTTCTAAACACCGTACAGTGCAGCATGTTATCGGTAAGAATTAGTACAATGAGTAGCAATACCTTTTTTACAGATTTAAAAAAATATTCACAATCTTTACCTGCATCCACTCACATTTTCGTCCCTTGTATAGATCACATTATGCACTTATTATTTTATGACTTTATCAGATGCGTCTGATGAACGTACACCATCAAAATGTATTTGAAGTCAATATTCGGATGATATACCGAAAGAAACAAGTCATAGAAAGTTGTTTTTCCATCTTCAAGATGGTGATATCAGACAATTAAGAAGAAGATTGTTCAAAACTATTCGATTAATAAGAATTAGAAGCTGTTGTCACAAAAAAATTTTCTTTTAATTATGCAGAAATTTTAACATAAATTATCGTACCTCATACGACTATCTAAAATTTCATTAGTTATAAAATACATATGTCCCGCTCGAACTGTCTAAAACATTTGCAACCGAGCTACATATGTCATAACTTTCATAACAGTTTCAGGCACAATTTTTGGACAAGCTTGTTACTAGTAATGAAAAGTAATTTTTATTCAATGCTGCACGACAATATCCGTAGTTCAATCCAGGAAACAGACTAGTTCAGCAACTGATAGGACCTCATAGAAAGAAGATCCTGTTGTGAGTGAAGTAGGATGTTAAGGGAATTGCCAATGACGAGCTGTTGGACAATAAAACAAAACAAAAATGAACACAGTTGTTCCTTTTTCGGCTAGAAAGCAAGCAAGAAAATTTCGGCTAGTAAGCAACTTCCTCAGCTGAGAAAGAGTCATTCAAGATCAAGATAATACCCGTTTATCTCGCACAGTACGATGAAATAAAATCCGCTGGAAAAGTTCGGTTCGCTTCATGGATGATGGTATCTTGACTTCGTTTTTTATTATCAGTTGTTTGAGGGACTACAGAACCGTTAGAGATATATGAGGCCTCTAAAATCACACAGCACCAAGCGCCACTTTTTAAAAACGTCAAGAAACAGCTTCAACGACTACGACTCACCTTCCAGACAGTAGAAGATTTGGGAATGGCAGTGGTGTACATAAATCGTTTATACTACTTATGACTTGGTTCCAAGTGATTATATTTTGCATAAAAACTAAAAATATTTTCGAACTGTATTTCTACACATTTTTTTACGCATAAAAAACATGGTTATGCATGCTAATTTACATTTTCACAGATTTGTCATTATAACGTAGACCCTAATATCAGACTGATTTTATCTGGCTGTTTTGAAGAATTTTATTAACTTTGGCCTGACAAATTTTAGTTAGCTCACTGTGAAGCTTTGTGACATCCACCCAAAATCTTCTATCCGAATAATAGTGAAGTGTGTGATTTCAATGCACAAGGCGTCAAAAATCTATTTCAGTAGTTGGTCATGGTAAAAGAAAGCACCCTAAAAACGACAAATTAACCGAAGTAATATGGCATTTTGTATGTATGGGAAGTTTATTTTCGAAGGTAAGTTATGATACAATGTCACAAATTTGTGCTGTGGTTTAAATAGTCCATGTCTGTTAAACTAATGAGCATGAAGAAGCATAAAACAGGAATTGGAAAAACTAACCATTTTTAGGGCGATGTAAATTGGGTGGACTACAATATGTCATTGTTCTTAACTGTAATGGTTCTCTTATTGCAATTCGTTTCAGATATGTCAAGTATTATTACAGTCTATAAAATATTGTATTTCATACAAATAAACGCTTTCCACAATTTGATATGATACGTGTACAATCATAAACATAATACTCACATATCTATCCAAGTTTATACTTTCGTTCAATAGCTTGTGTAGTTACTATATTATTATAAATAAATTATTTTGAAAGATTAGGTATTTAGAATGTTATTTAAAAGAATTACGTTGTGACTATTATATTACAAATATGTTATTACAAATATGTAGGTGTCATGTAATTGCACATAACAAAGCAATTGAAAACAGCCCTAGGAACGTTAATACTAGCAATCTGATTGAAGTAACGCTAAGTGTTTGAATGAGACCATAGTGTAAATATTTACAGGTATGAGTACTTCAACATTTATAGCGTTTGTCGTATTTTCAAAAAAAGACTATGCTCTAAAAAACCTGATCAGTAAGTAATGAGCTAAAAATACTCATCATTAGCCATGTTCACAAACGCAGGAATAACTCTTACTATAGTCGCAATACTTTTTAGAAAATAATTTAATTTCCAACTTTAAAATTCATCGATGTTAGGGGTCTAAATAAAATTGTGAACTCTTAGACAACACCATTTGATACTTCATTCAAATATGTTTTTAAGTAATTATTTACGAATTGTTTCTTATATTTTCATAACAGTAGTTGAATGGAATATAAAGTCTTGATTTGCATCTTTTGGTTTCGGTAGTACTTGGTGGAGGGTCTAAAATGGAATGCACAACGCTAAAAGTAGATTAAATAGCCTTGCGTGTTGGAGGATGTCGTCTTTTTTAACATTATAGAAGTAAGCCGAGAGTTCGGTGATATTCTTAAACCGACGTATAGAAACATTTCATTTGCCTCTAGGTAGAAATTTCTCGTTGCTCATTATTTCAACATGTTTTACTCAATTTGTAGAAGACCAGTGTTTTATTTGTTGCGTTAAATTAGACTCGTTTACGTTATGAAATAATGTTGTTAGTTGTGTGTTTGTCGATTTTGTTACAAAACCAAGGTCTACTAAGAAATCACCAGCTTGGTCGACTGGTGAGCGAATCTGCTTGCGAGCGGAAAGACCCGGGTTCGAATCCCGCTGCCGACATGGTTGATGCGGCTAGAAATACGGCATGGTACTTGGGTAAACAACTGAATAATTATCGAAGTAATTATCCAACCCAAGAATGGGCCAGAAGGTTCGTTCCTATAGCCTAATTCTATTCTATTCTATTCTATTCTATTCTATTCTATTCTATTCTATTCTATTCTACTAAAAACAGGACATGCACGGTCATATAATGGACTCCGCTAGCGGAGGCCAGTTCACTGAGCTGAGTGAGCTCAGTTAGTCACCAACTGTCCCAGTGCGAGCATTGTCGTAGTCTGTCGCTCGGCTTGAATCGGATATTGTTGTTTGTTTCGAGGCCCATGGCTGCATTTCTATGTGGATAATGTTTGTTTACAAAGTTTATTGTCAATTATGAGTATTAACAATTCCGAACCAGTGTGTGGTTGTGAACTGTCGGGGTAATTACAATAAGGAGAACAGGCACTGCGTGTTTTGCCTGCCGAAAGAGCAGTCTGAGAGACAGAAGTGGCTTGATGTTATTCCACCTCGTGAAAACTTTGTTGTTGATCCAGACACGTTTTTCATTTGTGAGATACACTGGGGTGCTGACCCACCTTTGAACAAATTGCATGGTAGTTCTATGCGACCTGGAATCCCTCCCAGTATCTTCAATGTGCCTGCTTCATGTCTGTCATCTCCAAAACCTGCACCTCACCCGGCGAAAGTTGAAGACCAACAACTGAGGTATTTTCTTCAGAAGGATAAGATTACTTCATTTGATGCTTTCAAACCTGAACGTAACCTGCAGAAACAGTATAAGAACTTGATTATTTCAAGATCGAAAGAACGGCTTATGTGTTTTCATGACCGACAACTTCAGTAAGTGCAGCCTGTCTGTGATTGTCGAAAACAAGCCCACTTTGTGTTCCCCACTGACGTTCAGTGCATTCAAAAACTGCATAAGTGTACCACTGTTTAAGACACTTCATCCCAACAATGGTTTGAGATCGTATACGGAATCTGACGAAACTGTGCGCTTGACAATGAACTATGACATCCCGTTTGACAAAACGATCCAAAATGTTGTCACCCTTCAAGCTCACATGTCAGCCTATGTCGACACCGAGAAGAAGAAGTTGGTATTTTTGACACGTCAGTTGGAACTTTTATCACAGATGTAGTTTTCCATGAATGATTATTGTTTTGCTCTTTAATCATACCCAAAGTGTAATTATGAACAGCTCAGAGACTTTGGTGCTGCCATTCAAACGCAAGCTGCAGTACATCAGTTCATCTATTGACAAGGACCAGGTGCTGAGGGAAACATTTGGCGTAGTCCAGACACTGCAACAAAAGAATGTGTTTCTCTTGGTAGATGAAGTACAGATTCGCCCAACTGTTTTGTATGCTGGTGGGTTGCTGAGTGGCAAGGCCGAGAACAACCGAGACTGCAAAGCCACTTTTATTCTGTGTGTCATGATGAAGTTGGTGCACAAAGGGCCAAGTCTGATGATTTCTGACACCCGTCCACAAGCTGACGGCAGCATACCAGCTTGAGCGTGTGAAGGAGGCTTCAGCTGTGTTGAAAGGGCAAGTGGACGTGTCATCGGGTCTATTACAGACAACCACAAGGTGAACCTGCAGTATTGTAAGCTGTTTGAACGACTAAATGATTACGTACAGTGCCACAGCCAAGCATTCTCTTGACAGCAAGCGTGTCTGGTTTCTCCTTTTTGACACAGTACATTGGCTAAACAACTGGAGCTACATCTGCTAAACAACTGCATCCACAACAACTAGATCAGTGAGAAGGGCCAGAAGATGTCTTGACAATGAAACAACGGCATCATTTGCAGACGTCAAGGAACTGTTCGAGTCAAAGAAAGGCAGTATTCTGACTCTGACGACTACTACACTCACTCAATTAGCTGTCAACCCCTCAAATTTGCTGTCAACCCCTCAGAGAAAGACCAGCAGAAGAATGCAGTCTTTTTTCAAACCTCTGTCAAGAAGGTTGGGTTGCCTGACTAATCGCTGTAGTTTGATAGTTTTTGCCTCTATGTCTGTTTGTTTATTTACGTGAATGTTTGTACGTGTGTTCGTTTGTATTGGGAAAGTTTTAACTATAATCCATTTTGCAAAGCCTAAAACTGCAGCAACTTGGATTTCCATAATGTGGCCACTAAGCTCATACAATAATATATGTTAAGTGCGGTTAAAATTGATATTTCAAAGCATTACAGTGCTTTAAACGTTTTAAAATTCAATGTAAAACCCTATTATCCCTTGTATTGCTTTTAAGAAGTAATTTTTGATGAATTTGTCAAATAGAAAATGTTATGTTACTAAGAATGCAATGGCCTCCACTAACGCAGTCCACTATATAGCCGTGCACGTCCTGTTTATAGTAGTCTTTGTACAAAACTTATACCTGCTTTGGACACAGTCCGTGTGCTTGTATTATCATCAACAGCAAAAATATTGAGGCAACTGTCAATTCGTGTTTCGTGAGGAGCACGGATAGCTTAAAAAAACATACCCAGTTTGTCGTCAGCAGTTGTTGTACTGGTCAGGGTCTCTAAACGAGTATAATGTTCAGAGTTGTTTTTCGCTCCAAGCTGATAAAAAATGTAGCAGCCATACATTTTCAGTCACCAGTGTCGTTTTGAGTTTTGCTTGCAGTTGTTCTCTAACCTAAATTTTGGACCCTCCGCCTCTCATACTGTGCGAAAGCTTATCAATATCGTGGTACACGTATCGTTTCAGAGAAACTTCCACTCATATATATACTGTGTAATTATGTTTCGTTACCAACTACATATAATACCGTGGAATAGAATTAGCGTACTGGCTTGCATTTCCTATGTTTTCTTAGATAATTTATTCGTTGCCAACCATTATCCTAAGTGATCGTTATTCAAGTCGGCATATAGACTGTTAGGCTGCCGACCTGAACTGGATTATCGCTTTGTTCATCAGTAGCTTCGAATCTTTGGTTTTATTCTTTTTGTACATGGTTGGCATCTGAAGGTTGTCTTACGTCCATGTATTGCTGTGTTCCTGTTGTACATATTCGTTTTTTATTGCCGTGTTGGCAGAGTGGTAGTACAATGTTAGTGTGGTTCATCTTTTTATCGTCTTGCTGCTGTCAAAAGCTTTGGAGCTTTGCAAGTGTTTCTTGTAACGCCATAGTTGCGTATCGCAGAGATGATTGTGTTACTGAAGTCTAACACTCTGCTCGTTTGTCTGATAGAAAGTTCTGTTGCGTGTGCTTTGTGGTTGTAGGATGTACGTACGGGAACGAATCATTGTTGAGCTTTGAATGTTTCCATATTATTGACGAAAGTCTATTTCTCCGTTTTTCGACGAGCATCTAAATGCATGGAAGAGGGAATGATAAAGTCTACAGTCTGGGATGTATTTTCGTTTTTTGCTTTGAATTCAATTCATCTCCTTTTTTCTGACGCGTATACATATTTTTACTTTTTTTGTTGTCGAAAGGGTCAACTTTGTTGAAGAGCAAATTTATGTTGAGAGAAGCTGGTACATCGGGAAATTCTATTGATTCGGCTGTGTTGCTCTAGAAGCTCATCAATTGGTTTCTCTATTGTATCTTTTAAGTCTTATGTATCCCTCTTACCTGGTATTTACAGGGTACCTAATTTCTTGAGAGAGTCAAGAAGGGGTATTGGTGGGCTTCAGTTACTTTGTTGGGATACAATGTTCAGTGATTGGAGCATTTGTGAGCGTTCGTGCGCCTCATCAGTTTTTTTTACAGAGAATTCGTATTTAGCAGATCAATAAACTTAATACCAGGTGTATGGATTAGCCAGGTACTATTTACAGCATGAAAAAAATCGTTTTAACCTTCTTTGATTCTTGAATACTACACAAACTTCCCATCATGACTCAAACTGCTATTGGTCTGCTATCGGTCTTTGCTAGTGGTCTATTCCCAATGAGTGTCATGCGTAAAAAGTTGTGAAAACTCGTCCTATTTTTGTTACTTTGAATCTCCTTCGAAATGACCAAGAAAGAAATCCACATGGTTTACATCGTTGCAATAGATAGGTCGACGCAGTGTTTGTACGGATCTACTTCAGAAAATGTGATGTTGCTAAATGCTGTGTTAATATATGATATTTCTATGCCTCAATAAATATCACACATACATAGGAAAAATCAAGGGAAAATTTTGATAGATGAAGAAACGAGCATGACTGTAAAAGCTAAGGTTGGTATTTAATGTATAAATTGAATCGTAGTAAATCAACTCTGGGAATAAACGTATTTGTTTAAAAATTGAGGAAACAGGATATTAATCTGTTTTTCATGTTTCATATCAATAGCTTACAGTGGGTTGACAAAGGGAAAGTCAGTTTGGAGACGGTAAAGATACGTTGAAACTACATATATTAGCCTCCATTTACAATTTCATTCATTTAGAATACAACAGAATAAAATATGACAATGTGAACGAGCCGTTTGGTTCATTCGTGGAATGTTTTCCTAGTTCAATACTGTTTAAAGTAAAGCTGTCAATCATGCATCTGCACCTAAATTAGGCACATGGGTTTCGGTCACGCTCATGCATCGCAATCCTACACAGATCCCAGGAGTTAGATGGAATTTGGAATCAGTAATTCATAGAACTGGCTTATCCAACATTTGTCGAGGTGATTTGTGAATGTGTTCACAGTACTGGCATAAACGATATTTTCGGGCTTCTGGTTCCAGGTTCTGGGCATTTAACTGGAAAGAAGTTGAGAGAAATGTAAAGTTTCTTATTATTAGTCTACAGCCGTTATTTTCGTTCGCAAGTTATCGTCTCTGTCAAAAAGCCCATTCAGGGTAACATCGTTAAAGCTGTCGAAATATTTGTAGGTCTCGATGAGTTCTCCTTGTAGTTTTTTCTTTAAGACAGTGACCCCAAGGTCCTAAAACACCTTTCGTTGCTGAGATTGTAGAGTTCAGGAATCATATTAGTTGATTTACGTGGATTTTTTTTCATTTTGTTCATGTCTTTTCGTAGAGTAGCAACCACAGTTGCACATTGTATTCTAGATGTAGCCGTACTAAAGCTTTGTAGAGCAATAAGATGATGTCTTTTGCCTTGCATTTAAAGTTTATTACAATGAAACCAAGAATCCAGCACGCATTTTTAAAGCTTTTGTCTACTTTGGCTATGCTTCAGATTTTCGGCGATAACAACGCCAAGATATCTTTGTTGTTCCTTTGTTTCAATAGATGTCATTCAGCGTATGTTGAACATGCAAGTTTTTAGCAAGAACGTGCATGATTGAACATATATCAATGTTCAAGCTCATTCGCCAGGTTTCGCTCCATTGTGGAAGACGACTGAGGTCTGATTGAATCGTTATTACATCCCTTTCGCTAAACTCTCTGCGATAAAATTTCGGGTCATCGACGAATTTTTTCAGTTAACTGATGATTCCGATGTCAAGATCGTGGATGCAGTTGATGAAGAGGATCGGCCGAAAACGCTCCCTTGTAACTCCTGACGTTACACGCGTCAAATCACAGGCTTCATCATGAACTATCACTTGTTGAGTATGACCAGTAACTAAGTGTCTTATGCATAAAGCTGCCTTGTATTCCATACAGTTCCACTTTCACTACTAGCATTACTTAGTAAACTCTGTCAGAAACTTTTTGAAAGTCGAGATTCCCAAGATTTACATCTTTGATGGAGTCTTATGTGCACTTGGCTTCGTCAAAAAAAGTCGAGAAGTTATGCGAAGACAGCGATGTTTTTACTTTAATTCGTTTTGGGTGTCAGTGATCAGGTTTTGGACTTGGAGATATTTATCATCCGTACTTGGAGTAATTTTTCTATTACTCTACTGATGACAAACGTAAGACTGATTGGACGATAGTTATTGACTGTTACTTTATTCATTATCTGAAAATTGAAGTAACATTTGTTAGCTTTAATCCTCAGGAATAATTCCAGTTTCGAGCGATCGATTAAAGATGTTCGCTAAGAGTTCGCTAAATTCCAAAACGTAACACATGTTTTTTAACTTGCTTTTTAGTGTCCATAAATGTATTTTGTCTCTTTTTACAAAAATCACATTCGTTTTGACGTATCATTGACACTGTTTTAGTTATTCTTAATGCAATATTTTCCTTTATTCCCTCAACCTTCCTCTACAGTAATATGTTTGGTCAGTCTATTTCAATATTGTAGGGTTAACTATGTATCATTTACTATGTTCTCACAGATTGAAAGGTATTTAGGAAGCCTAATATTAGCTAGAACAAAAGAAACAATAAACTCTGCTCTGCATATGCTTTGATAACTTTTCTGTTATGATTAGAAGTGCTTTGATGATCGACATTTTCTAGAGTGCATATTTTCACCTTTTTTGTCCAGAGACCAAATATAATCTCCCATCATAGCAGTATTCAATTGTCTTTAATATTTTCTCTCCTTAGTTGCAATGTCTTGATAAAATCACTTACCATGCTCTTCACTGACATCACCCTAGTTTTCAGGGAAGAAATCTAGTTGAGAATGCAAAAAATTGAACCTTCAATGACACACGACAGACACGCTTCCTAAATTTCTCAATAGGCTTTGCTATGAATTATTTGTAATTAGGATCCTAGTGATCTCCTCGGAATCCACGACTTTTTCAATTTTTTTCATCGCTGTTTCCAGTATCTCAGACTTGAACATTGTTTTTACCTAGGGTCCAACAAATATACCACCCTATATCTTAGCCTCAGAAAGCTTTGGAAACATAAAACAAATTTCTTGAAAAGCTTCTCTTTCAAAATCTAAAACATTGACAAACCGTTTAACCAACCGTAGTTCAATATGTAATGGAGGTAATAAAACTTTCTTAGAATCTACAGGAGGCTGTCCGAGGACATTCAACATTCCTGGGTGCAGTTCCACTCGTGAAGGCCAATGAACTTTCTTGTAATGGTCATCATCAGCTCTGTTGTCCAATAAGGAACGAAAATATGAATGCTTTGTTTACCCTCCTTGCAAGCCAAGCTAGAAGGCGAACATCTTGAAATCACCACAAACATATCATTTGATTTAAGCATAATTTATTTTGTAAAAAACTGTTTGACATTATCATAGTTTTCTTTCTTTTGTACTGAGTGTGCAAGAGGCAAAGATGGATGTTTATTTCCATTGTGAAGCAATACTGCTTTGAGACTTTGTGTTGAGCTATCTATGAACAGACGCCATTCTGCAGGATCATGCTTGAGTCCAAGAGCAGTAAACATCCTTACAATAACACAGATTACCATTAATGTCGTATTAAATCTCAAATTCTTCATACCGTTTCTGGTACACAGATATTCTACAGTGTTCTCCTAGTAGATTCCATTCCTTCAGCCTTGATGTAAGAAGTTAAGCTCCTGACGTAGTAAAACCTAAATCCCTGATTAAATCATCTAGCTCACAGTAATTTGGAAAGTGAGGTTCCATAGCGGTTTTTGGGACGAAAACCTCCTCCATTTCTTGGCTGCTGCTGCTACTTGCTGACCCTTCAGATGAAGCATCCATGTAATCTTCCATCTGGAAAGAAGAAAATAACTACATACAGCTATTTCAACAAAGATATGAATAGCATTAGTATTCTAAACATCTTTGGGAAAATGAATGCATAGTATATATTTACTATTCAGGTTGAATATAAGTACGACTTTTGGAGAGAATGATGAGAATTAACTTACATTTTCTGGTGGTTGTAGTAATGGTAAGGTGTCATCATGTGGAACAGGTGCCCTAGATGATAGTAAATCTGGATACTGGATAGCTTGTCTTTCTTTCCCTTTCCTTTACTTCGTTACATCTATCATACAAAAGCAGCAGTCATCATGATGGTTTTTGGGTTTTCTTCATACCCTAGGAATGGCAAAATGCGTTGTCCTCCATGTTTCTCTTAGCCATCTTAGAGTAGATCGGTAGCTTCCACTTATCATATGAGCGGCCCATGGCTTGTCCTGATCACCCATGGCATTCCGAAATAGAGGCTGTACGCTATCCACAATTTGGTATCTCTCACAATCTTATGAAATACCTGCTTTTTTCCAATATAATAACTATATACATAGCAAAATGCATCCGGAGAATTTTTACATCCTCTAGTAGCTATCTTGAAAAGTAAAGAACTCTCTAATTGATTTGAAAGAGAAAATTAGGTTTATATTCAGTAGCAGAACACATAACAATTCCAAATAAAATTGATAACACTGAAAAGCGACTTTTTTGTTACGGTCGATGATACAGAAAAAGTAATTCTATTCTTGGAATCAGCAGATAGAGTTTATTAATAAACAATAAAAATTACAATAAACAAAACTTTTGTAAAAAATTGTTACATTGAGTTACTTTAGCTATTTCTTTCAGTATTCAAGGAGCAATGTCATTGCATCCGGTTCATTAACATAGGTTTAGAAGAATAAGCTGTTTTTCATATTTTTCACTGTGGATTGCCGTCTGTCACGATTTCTCCTAGGCGTGAGGGTGTGGGATTTCATTTAAGTTTTTGCAAGTGACCACAGAAGTAAATCAAACTATTTATTTAGAATCTTGGCTGTGGTTTTGTCGTCCGTTCGAGTTGCATCATCAAGGTGGATCAATGGACCTATATTATCTTTTTGAGTCATCTGTCAGCTATGACTTTATAAAAACTTTTCAGATTAGTTTCTGTTTCTGCTGGATTTGCAATATTTTTATCTCTCGTTGTGTTTTTACTGCTTGTTTCTAGATCCTTTAGGTCTGGATGTGTTCACGACAATTGATTTCATTTTGGTATCTTTCTAGTCTTTTGTACGACTGTTGTTTGACATTTAAAAGGTATTTAATTGTTTGTGAAAACCAAAAAGATTTACTGGTTGGTCTTATTCGCTTTGTTGGGATGTGGTGCTCTGTGGCGGTTGCAGCGTTTTTTTAAAATACGAGCAGACCCACGCGTGAAAATTCACGTGTTTTAACTGAATTTTTTCGCTTGGTCTGCCAGTGGACGCAGGCTTTGCGAAGGAGTTTTCACACTGAAGGATGTTCCCTTGGGATAAACAATACAATGATTACAATACATGTATACCCTACCAATTGTTCTCCTATTTGAACCATTAGAGCATGGCAGAAAGACGGACCAAGCAAATAAGCAAGCAAGCAAACATGTCTTTAGGTACCATATAAACAAATCACTGATTGGGCAATAGAGTAAAAATAGCTATTGAGTAGTTAATGGAGAATCATAATGGGTAAATAATACCATCCTAAAGCATCCGTATTTGCTCTTCACATATGCTGTAACTCCCATCAGTCCTGTTTTATGTTTAACACAATTTATCAGGAATATTTTTTTTTACAAAAAGTTAAGACTAGTTTTTGTCACTCTCTCTCACTCAAAGTTGTACTAGGGTAAAATTGGCAACTTGAGTTCATGAATCAAAATCTTACCATAACGTATGTGTCAGTAAATGGATCCTTCTTTCCATCCCTCATATTTGTCTTCTTCGTTCCTTTTGTTAGTCATTCCATCACAAGCTTTCATTGTGCTAGCTTCCTGCCCCGCAATCGGTGACTTACCTAGGAGCACTGCATAATAGAGTACTTTGGGGATGTTGTTGAAACTTAATTCTCAATCATTACCATGCTAAATAGATCCTGTGGGAATTCCATGGTTTAGATTTCACTAATTTGAAATTTATGACGACAAATGTATTAAAAATTCGCGACAAATTATTGTGCTTTAAATGAATGTTGTTCATGAATATAGACAGAACTTCCATTCTGTACCTTATCCACCGATAACTTGGCCTAGATAGTACTCGTGGAAATTTTACGATTTAACAGTGATTAAATTAAAGATATATAAAATAAAATATATTCTTCAGTTTCACCCGCGGTATTATCAGAACCTGAATATTTTTCATATATATGTACAGAACTTCCATCCTTAATCTTATCTACGGATACAATAGCCATAAAAATATCACGGTTCAAATATGATAAAATTAAGGATCCATAAAATACAATACAATTTTTTCCTTTACATATAAATTGATTGAATATGCATATTAGGAGTAGTGATGGGAAAAAAGTCAGAGTAGTTATTTACTTTAAATTCTGATTTAAGTTCAGTAATTTTTCTTCAGTAATATATTGGAAAAAATGTGACAGACACACACAGATGAAAAGATAGAGGGAGAGACAGAGGTGGAAATACACTGTGTATCATTTAAGCAGACTAACAGAGCCAGACGTGAAAAAATTCACGTGTTTTTTACGGAATTTTTTCGTTTAATTTAGCAGTGGATGTAGGCTTTGCAGAGTTTCCATGTTGAAGGGAAAGAAGGCTAATATCGGATAAAATTGCGTATTTTATTGTAATTCTATGCCTTTGGTATCCACAATACAACACTTAGAATAATGTATACCCGTTCCATTGAGGAGTCAATACTTAGCCAAAGATAAATTCTTTATTTCAGCTCCTTAGTAATGTCTCGTTTCCAATTAATTCCCTTATCTAAATTAGCAGTTAGAGGATGTCAAATGTTTTCATTTATAAATAAATATACAACTGTTTTTATTGCATGGTATGTAAAGTAATACGAAATTAATAAACTTGCGATATAATTGTAAAGGAAATAATATAAAAGTATTTAAATGTTCGATCAATTTTATTTGGATGCTTTGAAGGGAGGATACATAATCAATGTAAAAACGTGGGACACAATATATATATATATTGTGTCCCATATATATATGGGACACAATATATATGTTTATGTAAACATATATATATATATGTTTACATAAACACATTAAATTTTATTATGTGTAGGGATTCTGAAATAAAGCTAGTATGTTTTATTTTCCGTCAGGACTGACCCCTTCGGTTGCACCATGTCAGATCAGCATAGTCTAATCCAGTATAGTTGTTGAAGTTTCAGTATGGTCTCCATTTGCTTTGCTTCTTTCGGATTTTCCGTTTTTTCATAAGCATACTGTTTTTTAAGTTCAAGTTGAGATCATTCCTGCATCAAATTGTTTTATTATTTTTACTCCTAGGTTTTCCTAAATGGGAAAATTACCTACATTAAATAGTTCAATTTGAATGTACTTTTCTTCAATATCGATTAAGCAAGAGTCTGAGTCCATTCTCTGAAAGAACCCTAGGGCTGTAAATTTTGTCCTTATACTATATTAATATTGGGTTCATTTTAAACCAATGAATCGGTTTATGTTTGATGAATAAGAGCAGATTGAGCTTAATGAGAAACCTCTAATCATGTCCAGGAAGCTCACTTATTATGTTAAATAGTAGTTATCTCAATATTGGTTCGTATTCCGCCAAATTGAAATCAACAGGAACGTGAGGCATGATTGTTAGGTGTGGAAAGCAAATTCACCAAATATTTTTACCTTCGAAAATAACTTTGACTGCGAAAGTGATATATTTGTAATATTATTTTCAATTTATGTGACGGAAATGCTAGAGTTACAAAAAAATTGATGTGACGTACGTTTAACTTTTTTCAGCTGATATGCGTTCTTTTTAGTCTTCTTTCAGTAAATTAACAGGGTGAAAAAATTTCAGTATGAATTCAAATTTCAAACAATCGCTCGTTCCTCAGGACGTACGGTGTTCACTTGATGGGAATGGCTTTTTCTCATATAAGAACAGGATAGGAGGGTAGTGAGGGCGAGACTACATCGTAACACTACATAGTTAAACGGAGTTTTGTTTGTAGTTTTTCGTTTTCCAACGAAAATGCCTCTTCGTGGTAGAACTATCCCTCTCAAGGGGGAATTCAGCTGGGGTCAAATCGTTTTCAATTTGACCTCTCCGGGGACGGGGTTTTTCGTCTTTTCTTCTACTCAGCTTCAATAGGATAAGGATCGCTGCGTTTTCGAAGGCATGCGCCAGAGTGCGTAACCTGGGACTCCTCCCATCCAATTTCTTTCCTTTCGTAGGAATTCCAGGCCACAGAGCTCCTTTTTCTTCTCGCCGGTGACATAGAAATCAACCCTGGTCCCACATACACGTGCCCCACTTGCAAGGACTCCATCACATCTAGTCGCACGAAGGGCGGATCTGTCATCTGCAACTCCTGTAGTGAGTGATTCCACCGAAAGTACACCACATTAGAGACAAGGAAACAACACACATTAACCTGCACTTGTTGCACACCAGGCACAACTCTCCCACCACACCCAATACAAATTCAAACTTCTTTCACACACTCATCTTAACCAACAACATTACAATCCTCCTCTTGCCCCATAGCTCAGTCCCTTCCAACACCACTTTCACCACAACACCCTTCACCACCACCTACGCACAAGCACCTCAACCTATACGCTCTAAATGGAGGAATAAAATAAAAATACTACAGCTCAACATAGACGGAATCCGAAACAAATTCATGGAACCCAAACATTGCATGCTCAAACAATATATGCACGTCCCTTTAATCTAAGAAACCAAACTCCAACATCGACACCATTCTCCAACCGTTGCAAACTACTCAGTCATCAGACAAGATAGACAACACAGCGAAGGTGGTGGACTCATAACATATATATATATATATATATATATATATATATATATATATATATATATATATATATATATATATATATATATATATATATATATATATATACATATGTATATCACAACATCAACTACATTGACATGTCGTAGACCAAGCGCAACCTACTGCGAATTGACCATCAGACCGAACTACAATATTTTAAAATAGAAACAGACGCAAACAAAGACATTACAACCATCAACGCTTACATCCCACCAGATACCTCACCCACCTTAGTAGCTGGATACAGACCCAACCTTCAAGCCTTGAACACACACCCAAACACCATTCTCTGAGGTAATTTCGATGCGAAGCATTCCAGTTGGTTCACACATCAACGAAACAATACTCGAGGTGAAGAAATAGCAAATCAACTCAACAGTCTCTCCATCCTCAACAACTCAATCAAACCAACACACATCCCACACTAAGCCAATTTCAAACCCACATCACCCTACATCACATTTTTTTCTCCATTCACTGCAAACTACGCTCCTTGGAAAACAGAAAAAGATCTGTCTTCAGACCACCTCCCCATTATCATCACAACACGCACCGGCGAAGACCTCACCACTCATTCCAGGAAAACATACACCAACTACAAAAAAGTTAACTGGGAAAGGTTCATCGAACAAACAAAACAACTTTTCGTAGGACTCAACACCCACCCCATAAATGACATAAATCAAACAGTACCAGATTTCAACGCAATCGTCAAAGAAGCTGACAAACACACTTTCCAAAAGGTAACAGAAAACACCACAACCTAAGCTTTACACATGAAGTACATGGGCTAATAAGAGAACGTAACAATCTCAGAAATACACCCACTCCCCACATGTCCCAAACCCCACTGCACATCCAGGATTTTAACGAACAAATCAAAAGTAAAATTGCAGAAACGCAAAAAGAAAACATGGAAAAAAAATTTCAATCACTTGACCACAAGATAAATTCTAACAAACTCTACAAAACCATTAGAAACATTACAAACTTCAACACAAACGCCTCCCAAACACATGTAGCAATCACAACTAGTGATAACATGCTCTCAAGATGGAAACAAGCAGACACACTCATACTCCTCTACACTAGCATTAGCAAGGTACTCACCACAATTGTATACAGGCTCACCCACAGACTCAAACACAAGTACCCATTAGACAAATACACTGCCTTTATAAACCCCCAAGAAGTTTCCAACATCATACGCAAACTCGAAAACTTTGCAGCCCTGACAATATCTCAAACCACCACCTCAAGCACCTAGGACAGTACGGAACTAAAACTTTAACGAGCTTCGTAAACTACTCATACAGCTTTTGCATATTCTCTTCACTCAGGAAAGTTGGAAAAATTATAGCGCTACTCAAACCAAACAAATCCCCCCGGACCTTTTAAAGCTTCATACAGACCAATCACCCTGTTCTGCACACCCTCTAAAGTTGTGAAGCGGCTCGTCCTAAATGTGACAACACCCTATATACCACTGTCTCCAACACAACACGGATATAGACAACATCATTTCACAACCACGCTACCCAGTAATATTACACAAAACATGTAAGACAACATCAACTGACGCAAGCCAGCAAAACGAATACTTTCGACAAAACTTTTCGACATCATCCCATATACCCTCTGATTCAAAAGATTTAAAACACTGAGCTACATAACAATACTAAGAGATGGCTTGCTAATTACCTATCAGGTCAACAAGCATGCGTGCACTGCAATGTCAAGTCCTCGAAAACACGTAACATTCTCAACAGAGTACCGCAAGACTCCCTACTCCCACACACATTATTCAATCTCTGCATGCATGACATACCACAGCCTCCAGAAAACATACACATGACACCATACGCTGGCGACATCACCATCACATCCACACGCAGCAATGTAAACACATGCTCTACTCAAGCACAAGATTACGTGGACACTATCACCGCATGGATGAACACCAACACACTAAAAATAGCCCCTACTAAATCTATCGCCCCACTATTAACAAACCACATTGCAGAACACCAAAATACACCCACCGTCACTCTACACAACATCACAATACCACACACTCCACCAAAATTTTAGGTGTCACCTTCAATACCTCCAGATCATTCAGCCAACATATAGACGAAATATCAGAATAATGCAACAAAAGACTCAACACACTACGAGCACTAACGGGCACCAACTTCGGACAAGACTAAGAAACCATAACACTGATCTACAAACAGTACATAAGATCAGTCATTTATTACGCTAGCTCAGCTTGGACGACCATAGCATCCAAAGCAAAATGAAACAAATTTCAAACAATACAAACCAAAGCTGTAAGGATCATCACAGGTTCCACAAGAACCTCACCCACAGTACACGTGCATGCAGAAACACAAGTACCATCCAACAACACTTAAAGATGAGGGGAACACAATTCTTAGCCTCTGCTATCAACAATCCATAGAGTCCTTGTCATAACATGTTGTATCACGCTCCCACACACAACAGAGCAATTGCAATCACACCACACAGATACTTCACAGACCTCCTTCACTGTCCCCCCCCCCGTCCCATCTGTGAACGCGGGGCAGGAAGGAAATCATAGCATTCTAAATCCCATACATACTACACTGACACACAGACTACTCCAGCACCTTGAACTAAACACCATTCTAGAATACCCTCCCTCCACCAATCAACCAGACTTATAAAAATATTTACATGACAGATAGAGTGCCTATCCAGACTTAGGTGCGGACATCACCCCTCATCCTCAAAGTCATTTAAACACAGACTGGACCCAGCAACCACGAACATATGTCTTCTTTGTCAGGATTCCTCACATGACACCATGCAATGCCAGGATTTGACCATGCAGAAGTGGCAACACAACATACACACCATAACTCAACTTTGGGTGAACCCCGCTTCGGTGACGTGCTTCTTCCGCGATGCTGGCTACCTGAGCTGACAGGAACTGGGCAACGACAACGACAACGAAGTTATGTATCATATTTTTGAGCTCAATTTTGAATTAAATTATTTTTCAAACTCATGTTGATAAATTGTTCTTAAAAATGAAATTACGATGTACCGAAAACGTTTAATTTTTAGTATGGACTGAAAAAGTACAAAAAAGGATGTAAATCAAGATAGAAGTATAAAACCTAAGTCGTTCGGTAACAATGAAAGCTCGAAATAAAGGATTAACATGAAAAATTGACGAAATCTAATTATTTTCATTTAAAATTATCATGAATATTCAAATTCCTAATTCATGTCATGTTTTTTTCTACCCAGTACACCTTAGTAAAATTCATAATTTACCAGTTTTACCAGTTTAAATGTCTGGCTTAAAAATTAACCTACCTAATATAAGCTACTATTGAACAAACAAAATACGAATACAGAAAGAAACAAAGATATCTGGCATGACTAATGCATGAATCGTAGCACGTAAGTAGAATTAATGTTTTGGAATTTAATTAACACGAAGCTGCTAGGCCAGTCGGAATTTAGGATTGTTTAAGCAGCAATATCAACGTTCAGGCTCAGCTTCTTTAGGCTGAATAATTAGAAAAGAAGTAACAGAAAAAAATATCGAGGCAAAGATGCGACTGAATCACGAAATTATTACCATGAAATGCGAGATCGTTGAATAAATGCATAGCAAAAACTTTATGATGATGAATTTATATAAACTTTTATGGATCACAAAACATAGAAATAGGGTTATGCATGGCAATATATCGATTACAGTTACTAATATGATAATTTTCTACCCTGTATAAAAGAACTGATAACACGTAACACTACTGTTCTTAAAAATAACCAGCAAATCCGCTGCTGGTTTTGCGTTGCGCATATTTTACCATCACGTTGCTTACATAATAGTTCTTCAACTGTTCAATATGTACTCTAATTAGGAAATTTTTTACATCAGTGTTCTTCCATTAGTGTTTTTATTATTGGTTCTTCCTGCGTGTAGGTTTTATCCGAACTGACGTTAAAAATTTACCTCATTTATTACTTAGACGATTAAATTTTTTATTATTTTTCCCCTATGCATTCCACATTAAAATTAAATCTATATTATTTTTTAATTTTATTTTCACTTGTATTGTACCTTTCCTAGATAATTCTGGACTATTCTAAAGTCAATTAATTAGGCCGGCTGTAAAAGATCTGTTTGGAAGCAAACATAATAAGATTTTACAATAATAAAATACTCATTAAAAACGAAAATAAAAAAGACAAATGAATATTTGCGCGCTCTTAGGTTGTACATACATGTTTTTTATTTTGTGCAATTTTTGAAAGGAAACTGTTTCCGCTTTAACCGTCAATGCATGACACCAAAGACGAGTTGTTGCACTGCCAGGATCTGACCATGCAGAAGTGGCAACACAACATACACACCATAACTCAACTCAACGAAAATAATTATTTATAATAAAATGTAGTTTGACTTTTGCCATTTCATTTCTGAATGTTTTACTATAATTCATAGTTTTTTGCACGGATAAACATACCAAAACCATGAGATGATGTTTTTATTCGAGAAAGATATTCTTCATATCGAATTTCTATTATATTCGTCCACGAATGTAAATAAACTTAATTGTGCTCCAATTTCAATCATATAATGTACAAAAGCCTATTAATTTTTAAATGAAAGGAAAGTAGTGCTCCTAAATATTTTCTGTTGTAAACTTCGACTGTAATTTCACACTAGCGTATGTATCTAAAATAATTTTTTCGTAATTGCAACGCTCACTTCTTTATGAAATTTCTTTTATATATATATATATAGGAATTTTTATATCATTTTCCACCGCCCTAATGGTAACTCAATCTTTTTAACTTTCATGTCTGGTATGGGCAATTTTTTGGAGAAATTTCATATTTTTCAAGTCTTCCGTACACCCGTTAATCTTGGCTTGCACTTAGCTCATATTACACATGATTTCCACCTGGCTTTAATTTTCCAACAGTATTTATTGTGTCATTCTCTATTTTTTTCTACATTTTATTATCCTTTATCGTAATATCTTTCTTTTTTCTCATAGATATTTCAACAATAAGTTCGTATCATTCAAATATATTATCACTTAGTTGAGTCTTTTATCAGTTATATTTTGAACTTAGATTTACGTAGTAAAATTTTTTTTTCGCGAGCAACTCTTAACATTTTTAGAGCCTAATAATCTAGTAACATTAATCAAAGCTACAATGTATGTTAAAGCTACATGTCTTAGATCTCTGTTCAATTACTTATACAGGTAATCGAACAGAAAAATAATTCCACTCACGCTTTTATTTCTAAGTAAAAACGTGTCATAAACGTACAGTTTATATCAAACATTTTATACGCCCACCATATTTTTACAAAATAATGCTAGTTTACTCTTTTACAATTACCTTTAATATTTTGTTGTAGGGACGAACATGATACTTTGATTCTCCTTGGCTTGCTTTTGTGAAATATTGTTTATACATGATATCAACTGTACTCGAAAAGCTCTTTCGTAACCCTTTGCAACGATAAGAGTTGACTGAATTTCAATAATTACCTCATAGCCAAGATGCATTTACAATATTTTATGTTCGAATAAAACTATACTGTACTGGGTGTCATTGAGTATGAAAATAAGCATCTGATCTCACTGCTTAAATAAGGCTCCTACTTTGGTGTCAATACACTTTTCTGATGTACAGTTATTATCTCATGGTGAAATACCTCTATTGTAGCAGGCTCTCAGGCTCTCAGACTATATCCCAGACTATTTAGTCCGCACTATAAATAGTTATCTTACAAATAGGACTGCAAAAATTAGAATAAACAACTATATAGGACCCAGTTTTGAAATAGGTAGTGGGGTACCCCAAGGCGGATGCCTTAGCCCAACACTGTTTACATTTTATACACATGATTTACCAG